>CM062614.1:46088365-46378365 GCA_025617555.3 Puccinia polysora
AGACCTGCATTCCAATTTGAGACAAGTCCAATGTCACCAATGAGATTGTTGAATTTGTAAAATTGCATGCAAACCAGACTGGAAGAATTTTGAAGAAATTTCAGTACAACAATGGGGGTGAATTTATAAATCATTGCTCAAATACCTTCTTTATTGATAACGGTGTTAAATACACCACCTCTGAACCATACACTCCCCAAAATAATCCAGTTGCTGAAAGGGGAAATTGGTCAATCCTTGAGGCAAGCCAAACAGCAATGATTGACATGAAGATCCCTTTGTTCCTTTGGGATGAGATACTCATCAGTTGCTGCCAAGTCCTCAATATGATTTTCCCGGCACAGGGAAAGGCCTCCGCTCATGAAATATGGACTGGTAAACCCCCAAAACTCCACCTCATAAGAATTCTTGGATTGAAGACTTTTTTCCTCAATCAATCATCTCACTTCAGTAAACTCATTGAAAAAGGGTTGGAAGGCATTCTTGTGAGCTTCAACACCAAATTTAATTCTTATAAAGTCTACTGTTCTGGTTCTTGGAACATTGTTTGTTCCAAACATGTTAGAATCTTTGAAAATATTTCCCCTTCTGATTCCTGCCTTGATATAACCTCCTGCTTTGATTCCCCATTAGACTCTCTTCTACACGTTGATGAAATTCTCACTGACATACTTAATTCTGATCCTCTCCCAATGGGAGACTGCAAGCCTCCCATAAATGCCACCCCTATATTGCCTGAATCATCTGACCATTCTCTTCTTCCACTCAAAACCATCACTGATACCACCAAATCCACTCTTGAGTCCACTCCAACTCACCAGCCCAATGATGAATCCGCTCAAACCATTTCAACCCCATCTGAATATTCCTTGGAACCCCAGTCTCCGACAGTTGTTCCTGCTCATTCACTCTGCAATCAATCTACCCTCTGTCAACCTCAAAGATATGGCTTTATTGCTTGATCAGTTCCAAAAACTTATGACAAAGCCATTTCTTCTGAAGAAAAAGACAAATGGATCAAGTCCATGAACAAAGAACTCTGTCTGATTGACCTCATGAAAGTCTGGTAAGGATGTAGATCACTACCAAACTGCAAGAAAGCCCTCACCAACCTTTGGGTTTACCGCATCAAGGACAAACTGGAGGGCTCTGGCATTGGTTTCAAATCACGTCTTTGTGTCCAAGGATTTCAAAAATTAGAATTTTTTGACCACAGTGAAACCTATTCCCCACAGGTTCAATCACAACCCTTTTTACCCTTCTCATCTTTGCTCTCTATCATAATCTCACTATTTGACAAATGGACATTAAATCTGCCTTTCTTCACTCTCCTCTTGATGAGGACATCTACATTAAAACTCCTCTTGGCTAAGACTTTCCCTTTCCCTACCTAAAGCTTAACAAAGCGCTCTACAGACTGAAGCAAGCTCCAAAAAGTTGGTACAAAACTTGAAGGGGTTGGCTACTAGATCAAGGCTTTACAAGATGAAGTGCAGATTCTGTTTTAATATAATTGGCTCTTATGCAGACTGCCATCCAAGGATTCTAAGTCTTTGTACTAAAATCCTGAACAGCATTGTAAAACAACACATCAGGTCTTTACAGCTAAATCCAAGCAAACCCTTGTTGAGTGGACAGGCACAATTTCCCATCCAGAAATGGCGCACTTAGCTTAGTGGTTAAAGCATCAGTCATGAATGTTGAGGTCATGGGTTCAAATTCATAGTGCACAACTACATTTTGGACTTCTGACATTGCAGCGAGAGTTATACAGTCACAAAGACTGAAGCCTAACAGCTGTCAAAAATAAAAATCTTTCTTTATCAATGAAATCAAATGGTTGAGTCCCTGCTCAAAGCACAGAGGGGTTTTAGATTACATATTTTCCATGAGCAGTTCATTGACTGGTATGTGCCACCCACATCATAGAATGCTGGGATAAGTACACCTCTTCCAGGGTGATCAGCCAAATAGCTATGAATCAACAGCTCCTTACTCAACAGCGCACTTAGCTCAATTGGTAAGAGCATCACTCATATAAGGAGTCTGAGGTTGTGGGTTCAAATCCCACAGTGTTCATTTTTTTTCATATGAATTCTGACAGATTCCTGTCTATACATTGATAGTAAAAATTGATTGTATGTATTTGTTTACGTTGACAACTTCTGATCATTGGCAACTTTCACAAATTTAGAGATAGCATCAAATCAAAATTCAAAATATCTCATGATGGTCCCTTGAGCAAGATTCTGGGCAATCAACTTGTTCAAAGAAAAGATGGCCTAGGACTACTTCAACCAAATCACATTGAAACTGGTCTCTCTGAGCCAGTCCTTGCCAAATGCAAACACATAAACACTCCAATCACCCCAAACATAAAACTTGCCCCTGCTGCTGATGCCAATCACCAAGATTTCCTTTGCCTCAACATCAATTACCAGTCCTCAACAGGCTTCCTGAACTTCATAGCCAGTAGGACTCATCCTGAAATATCCTATGTGGTGTCAAATATATCCTGCTTCAATGTTGAACCCAGTCTGTCCCACTGGACTGAGGCCAAACATGTCAGGTGATATCTTAAAACCTCAAAAAGCCTGGCACTGCGACTCCAAAACTCTAAATTTCAATACAATATTGAAGTCTATAGCAACTCCAACGGTGGGAATGATCCAGAAACAAGACAAGGCCACACTGGATACCTGGTTCTACTGTACAGATGTTCAGTCTCTTGGCACAGCAAGTTGCAAACCACGGTCTCTCTATCCTCTACCAAAGGGGAACTCAAAGCGCTGGTGCTTGCAACACAGGGGAAGATCTGGTTAATGCAACTGCTGAGTGAAATGAATCCTTCCCTGAACCTCACTCATGCCTCCTTCTGTGAAAATAAAGCACTGGATGACTTGGTCAATCAAGAATCACATCATTGAGGACTTAAACATGTTGACACACAAATAAAGTGGTTCAGAGAACACAATGCAAATCACTGGCTCATCACTCAGCTCTGTCAAATCCTCCACTTGATCCACTTAATTCATCTCTTAAATGACATTAAACCCTGCGTAGTAGCTCCAAATCACTTCCGTAGCAGCCCGCGACTTCGACTATGGCTGCGATCTCATCCGCTACAACCTGCGCGCTCCCGCGCAGCCATTCAATCTTACTCAACTGCTAGTCTACTCACGATGGTCTCCATGCTGCAATTGTCCATTGATTCTCATCCTTTAGACTGTTCTTCCATTGATCTCATCTTTTCTTTTTCCATTTTATTTCTTCTTTTCTTATTTTCCATTTCTTTTATTCTTTATTTTCTATTTGTCTCTTAACACTCAACAACTCCGTACCGCCGTCAATCACTCAACTCAAATCTCATCTTTCGACCATCTCCAACGATCCTGATCCAATTCTCCAATTCTGACTCAAGCCTTTGACTGTCTGGTATGATTTCCTTCTGATTCAACCGCTATCTCATTTTCCTCAGATTTCTCCTCATGCTTGTTATGCACATCAACTCATGTAATTCTGATCTATCAGAATGTTCCTAGTCCCTTCAATTTGATTAATTATAATCAACTTCAATCCTCCAGTTACACGGTTAAAAGCCGAATTGCATAACGACCTAACCACTCAACACCATGGAGGGACCTGGAACTATGGACGGCTTCCGACAGATTATTCTCAAAGCTGCCCTCAAAGCTGTCCCAAACCTGACAGACAAAAACTATTTGATTTGGAAAGACAAGATCACAATCCTGCTTGAACTCAAAGGAATAAAGAAATTCCTCAAAGACGATGCAAAAACACTAAGCCCTTCTGACGATCTTGAAACTCGAGTCATTATTCTCTCTAAAATCAATACTGTTACTCACAATAATGTAGTAAATTTGGAGAACATTAATTCTGCCAAATGTCTTTGGAAAACCATCAAGGAAAGATTTGCCTCCTCCCAAACCGCAAATCGTGCTCGAGTCTTTAATGACTTCTTGTATCATCCATTCAAACCCGACGCCATCTCCTCATTCATCACTGAAATCAAAATTTCTCTCAAAAAGATACTCGACGTTGGTATTGAACTTCCCTCAGACATTTTGGCGTATCTTGTCCTTTTCAAGTTCCCTCAATGTCTTCAATCCTTACAACAGAAAATCATGCACTCTGATAAGGATTTCACGGTTGATCTAGTTCTCAACCACTTAACCCAACTGGATAATGAATTGAAATTGAAAATCACTAATGCTCCTGTGAGGGAAACGGCACTCGTAACGAACAACTCTAAACCATCAACCTCTAAGCCTCAACGTTGTCAACAAGGATATCATAATCCTAACATAAACGACCACTCCAAAGACAGATGCTGGCACAAGCACAAACATTTGGCTCCGGAATGGTGGACAGAAGCCCAGGCCAAGTGGAGAGCTTAGAGAAAACCTAAAGGAAATGAAATTGCGCATTACCACGCTCTCCTAACCACCTGGATCATTAAAGTCAACACTGACCATTGGATTATTCTCGACTCTGGGGCCTTGTGCCATATGTTCAACTCCTCACACTATTTTTCCTCTTTAGGAGAATGTGATGGCGAACAAATTATTACTGGAAAAGACGGAGCAAATCTTCCCATCAGAGGAAAAGGCAAAGTAGTACTCACTTGGAGAAATTCACTCATCCGACTTTCAGACTGTCTTTTTGTTCCTGACCTTTTAATTAATCTGATTAGCCCCGGTGTCTTAGTTTCTGAAAAACAATTTACCGTTGACGCCTGTGGTAATTTGTTTCAAGTTCTTCATAATGGCACACTCGCTTTCAGTGGCTTCATTTGAGAAAATCTTTTTGCCCTCAATCTCCCTCACACCATCTGAAATAATTCCAAAATCAGCTACCTCACTCAAAAATCCATGGATCAGGAAAAGCTCCTTTACCTTCATCAATCGCTTGGCCACGCTAGTCCTTACTGATTGAAAAATTTCAAGCCTGATATTCCCAATTCTCTAATTGACAATTTTCAATGTTCCGACTGCGTCTTCTCAAAGATTTCAAAAACTTCATTCAAGAATAAATCTAACCTTGCTTCTTAGCCATTCAAAAAGTTGAACATCGACCTAATGGGACCAATCAATCCGGAATCCTGCAATGGGATGAGGTACATAATGACCATTGTCGACAATCACTCCAGATATTTGTCCGCTATTCCACTTCATTCCAAATCTGACGCTTGTCTCCAAATCCTATCCATTCTTAGATTTGAGAAACAAAAGCGAGGCTGCTTCCCCGCCACCATCTGTACTGATGGTGGAGGAGAATTCACTTCCCAAGAATTACGTTCCTTCTTTCAAGACAACTCCATTCAACACATTATAACGGAGCCCTATCACCATGAGCATAATGGACGAGTGGAACAAGCTAATCGAACCATTGCCAAATCCATCAGAACTCTCCTGCGATCATCCAAACTTCCTCTAAATCTTTGGGCTGAAGTCTCTAAGGGCTCCACCCTAATGCTTAATCAAATTCCTAAACACCCCAATGAAAAATCCCCCTACAAAGTATTTACTAAAAAGACTCTACCCTTGGACTTTTTCCATCCTCTCGGGTCCAAAGTAGTTTACTTAGACCAGAAAATTTCTCGCGGGGATAAATTCAATAATCGAGGCTTAGAAGGCTCTTTAGTGGGCTTCAATGCTGATCTTTTGTCCTATCGTATTCTCAAGCCCGACAACTCTATCATCTCTTCGAAACACATCAAAATTATCAAATCTATTCCATGCTCTGCCATTGACAAAAATCCTACTGAAAACTCTCCCCCTCTAGACATTGATCCTCCTATTTTAAATAATCCTCCAACTCCAAGTGAATCTTCAGTCGACTCAACAAACCTCCCACCTACTCACCTTGACTCATCATTGACTGATGATACGGGATCTTCTGACGATCAGTCCTCTCAATCATCACAGGAAGTTGCCGGTGATCTAGCTCCTGCTCAAATTTTACGTGATCGTTCACTGCTTAAACCTCCTGATTGGTATGGATATCACCACTACTTCGTCCCTAAATCATTCAAACAGGCCAAGAAATGTAAAGATTACAAGAACTGGGATCTCTCAATGGATGCGGAATTAGCAGGTATCGAAGAGATGGAAGTTTGGGAAGAATATAACGGTCCCAAGCCAGCCAACCCCCTTAACACGACGTGGGTCTAACGACTCAAGGATAACTGTCACGGCGATCCTCTTATTTACAAGAGCCAATTGTGCATGCAGGGATTTGATCAAGTATACGGTCTTGACTATCAAGATACATTCTCCCCCACAGGTAAAGCTGCATCCCTCCGAATCGCCCTACTCTACGGACTCTACCATTCATTCCCTATCACTCAATTCAACGTGAAGATTGCTTTCCTTCATGCACCCCTCAAGGAACTAGTCATAATCAAAACACCTAAAGGGTCAAAGAGAAAGTCAAAATACCTAAAACTCAATAAATCTCTTTATGGGCTCACAAAAGCACCCCTTAACTGGTTCAACACACTCACAACCTGGCTCTCAAGCCAGGGATTTCATCAATCATTGTCCAATCCCTGTCTCTACCTAAATCCCCAATACAAATCAATGATCTTTTTCCACGTCAACGACCTCATTCTGGTCGGTCTTGGGAACAACTTCAAAGATAACTTTCTTCAACAATTTCCAAACTCTACCCCTCACAATCCCAATACAATTCTTGGCATGAATTACTCCAAATCCGGCAATAAAATATTTCTTTCGCAACCAAATCACATAGAACACGGGCTGGAAGAACTCAAACTATCCAATTGTCACCCCTCATCCATACCATTGACTGCAAACCTCAATTTACGACCAGCATCAGATGAAGAACATGAGGAATTCAAGGCACTCAACATAAATTATAGGTCAGCCATATTCTTAATGAATTATATGGCTTGTTTGACTCAACCAGATATTAGCTATGCCGTTTCAAGTCTGGCTCGATTTTGCAAACGACCTGTAATAAATCACTGGCGCGAGGTCAAACGCTGCTGGAAATACCTCAAAGCCACAAAGGGAATCTCTCTAGTGCTCGAGGTGAAGAATCAAGAGACCCAACTTCAATGTTTCAGTGATGCCACGTGGAACAACAATCTCAAAACCAGACACTCTCAATCCGGACACATAACCCTTTTATTCGGATCTCCAGTCGCGTGGAGCAGTTATCGCCAGCGGAATGTTATGCATTCAACCACAGAAGCTGAACCTAATCCGCTGGTCGATTTGTTCCTTGAGGCTATTTGGATGAAGGGCCTTGTGTCTGAAATGTGGGAAAAACCCACTCAACCAAGCTTGAATCACATCGACAACAAGGTTTTAGAAAATAAGCTAAAGAAATTTGGCTGTAACTCCAAAACCCGCCACATTGATATAAAAACCAAGGCCATTTGAGAAGAGTTGCAAGCAAACAATCTGGAAATAAGACTCATTCCCTCAGATGAAATGATAGCCGACGGTGTAAGACTCCAAACGGTGCTAAGCCGTGGCAGTTCTGTGGAGGGGAAAGGTGCTGTTTAGGCTGCCCTCCTAGGAGTTACAATAATATTTAAATGTAACCGGAATCAAGGTCCAGAACCTTATGGATGAGAAATCAAAGTAAGGGAAGAGGATAAGAGTTTTCGGTAGCGATGGAAACAACACTATCTGAGGCAAGATGGTGCAGGTAAAGACTTGAACAAATGAGTCAAGGTTTGTTCAGAGTTCAATAGAACAAGGCAGTTGTAAGTAACAACGCCCACAAGCTAATAACTCTGGTCGTCAGCAGCTGATTAGGAAAGATCAACTCAATCCCAACCAACCTCCAGGTTCTCAATGAAGCTGCCCAACTCTCCGCAATCAAGCGCTTGAAGGGTACCAGATAACTGTGGGAGGCTGAACAAAACAAAAGCAATTTGTTTATGAAGCTCTAGAAGCAAATCAATAACGAATTCGAGCAAGAATATCCCAACACTTCTCAAGGGACTCAAGAAGAGCGTGGCGAAATTCAACCTTAAAGAAGAAGGGAGGTATAACACTCTAGGTTTTAAGCTTAATAAAAACTCTTCAATCAAACGTGATTGGCTCCAAAAACATGATCAAGGAGAGATCAAGACCAGTATGGTCGGAAAAAAGGGATCAGAGTGGTATAACACACTCAAGAATTCAGACAGGAATTCTTCTTCAACCAGCAAGGCTATTGGTTGGTGATAAGTATCAAGGTCACAAGGGACAGAGTTTGATTACAGAGGCTCAAAGGATCAAGGGGCAATCATGGATATACCCAGATAAATTGCTCAGATAAGTGGGGGAGGATGCCCATGGATAAGTTGATTGTGATGATGGGGGAAACAGATGAGATAAGATGATGATGGTCTCATAGGATGCTGGGCCAAAAGGCAGGGGAGAGCCCCTCCTTTTATAGACATGAGGCCCTGTATACTATGTACAAGAGATACTACAAATAGGTGGGGGAAAATGAAAACAAAAAAAAAAGATGACATCAGAGGAAAAAAAAAAAAAAGAAAGAAATGTTGCCCGCATCAAGAATGACCGTGGGCAACCAGATGGACACCCGCGACAGCCGTCGCGGGTGTCAACAACGGCTGTTGTTGCCCGATCGGCGGCGACAGCGGGGTGAAGGTTCCGACGGCCGCAAGCGGTCACTCGCAGTTGTCGGTCGGATCAGATGATGGGCGAGGAGGGCGTGAGTGAGTTGTGAGCTTGAAGTCTGATCAGTTGGTTGAGGGTGATGATTGGGTGGTGGTAGAATGAGTGGGTCAGAAGCTAGGCTTGATGGATCGGATTGGATGGTAGGATGATTTGATGAAGGGGTCAATGGATTATGATCTCCTTGTTGGTTGATATCGAGGGTGGAGCTTGACGGTGATGATGGTGATGGTGATGATGATGATGACTCTGATGATTTGGTGGGTATGATGAGACCGATTGAATGATAGTTGACGACCGTCGCGACAAGCAACGGCGTCGGTTGGATGAGAGGATTGGGAAGGATCAAAGGAATTTTCGAAGGTGGTTCAACGATTGCTCGCGTCGCCAAAAGTCAGGGCCGCAAGCTCGACAAGTAGGAGTTGAACATAGGAGGGGGGGGATTGAAGCGGAGAGACAGGCAAGAGGCCTGTCCTAGACCGCTAGGACAGGGAGAAGTTGAGAGATGGGGGGAAATGAAGGTACCCATAGGGGTACAACCGAATTTTTTTTTTTTTTTTTTTTTTTCTCCATGGTGTCCCGGATTGGTCACCACAACGGGCTAACAAAAGAGCTTCCCCTAGGTCCTTTCTTCAAACTTATCGTAGTCATAAATCCTTACTTCACATGCCCTGAAATCCTACCAGACACGAGGGGTGTCAAATCCTCCACTTGATCCACTTAATTCATCTCTTAAATGAAATTAAACCCTACGTAGTAGCTCCAAATCTCTTCCGTAGCAGCCCGCGACTTTGACTATGGCTGCGATCTCATCCGCTACGACCTGCGCGCTCCCGCGCAGCCATTTGATCTTACTTGACTGCTAGTCTACTCGCGATGGTCTCCATGCTGCAATCGTCCATTGATTCTCATCCTTTAGACTGTTCTTCCATTGATCTCATCTTTTCTTTTTCCATTTTATTTCTTCTTTTCTTATTTTACATTTCTTTTATTCTTTATTTTCTATTTGTCTCTTAACACTCAACAACTCCGTACCGCCATCAATCACTCAACTCCAATCTCATCTTTTGACCATCTCCAACAATCCTGATCCAATTCTCCAATTCTGACTCAAGCCTTTGACTGTCTGGTATGATTTCCTTCTGATTCAACCGCTATCTCATTTTCCTCAGATTTCTCCTCATGCTTGTTATGCACATCAACTCATGTAATTCTGATCTATCAGAATGTTCCTAGTCCCTTCAATGTGATCAATTATAATCAACTTCAATCCTCCAGGTAACAAGCTCATCCCTTCCAACAAATTCATCCATCCCCGCTACACTCTCATTCATCATTCCCCAATAACCTTCATCCATTCCTGATTCATCCTCTGCTACACATCCCAATCTGCCCATTCATCATACGTCCAACTCATTTGCTATTCCTCAATAATTTCACCATTCAAACTTCCCCCTTTATTGTCCATTCACCACAACTATTCTTCCTCAGCTATCAACACATCATAATGCATCCATGCTCAAACCACTGCAAATTAAACTATCTCAAATCATCCTCTCCTCGACCGCTAATCCATCATCACCCATCCGCTAAATCACTACTCAATCCAATATCTCAAGCTCCTCAATATCAATTAACAGATTGCTCAACATTAATTTGATCAGATGTGAGAAACATGCAAGCTATCAATCTTCCTTTCATTTCAATCCTTATGCTTAGTTTTTCTTGTACTCAACAGATCTTTCAATTCATTCAGTCTCCTTTTGTTTATCTTACATCTTACTAAATTCTTCTTTCAGAGAAATTCCTGGGTGTGAACCTCTTTCACGACTTTGTTTCACCAATTTTCTGCTCTCATGTATCACACATGTTGATTTTCCTTCTTATTCTCAGTTCCATTGCTCTTAGTTTGAAATAAAGTCCAATTTTTTATTATTTCAATCTTCAACTTATCATCCTTTCTGTTCCTCCACCTACTTGAAATCTCACTCAAGGTTCCTTTGTTCCACCAACTCAAAATTGACTCACATTTTCCAATAACGGAACATACTAATAAACTTACCTGGACTCAAAACTTCAAACGTTTCACAACTCAGGAACCTTAAAGCTGCTTGGACTGGCATTTCCTAATCTCTTCCTCTTTATCCCTGTCTACATTGCTTGGATTTTATTCAGGTTCATAACTTTTCTTTCTTATTTGTTTTGTTCCTTTTTTTGATCCTTGTCTCTAATGAAAGCTTTTATTCAGCCCCTTGACTTCACATTTCTTCAATCAGGGAATGATTATAAGTAGGATATTGGGTCTCAGAGCTATTTGGGACAGTGTAAAAGAACAGATAATTCTTTTAAAATTGTTTTTTATCACAACACTCAGAGAAACCATGCATGAGGCATTGGGTAGCATTGAATAGAGTTATGAGGAATCTTAAATGAAAAAATATTCTAGGACTAATTTTTACAAATTCAGCAAACTTTGATTTGGTTGATTATTCCAATAAAAGTTGTGTAGATGGGAACACTAAGGAATCAATAGGTGGTTTTTTATTCTTCTTAGTTAAGAATCTAGTTTCATGGATGGCCAAGAGGGTGTGGGAAATAAGTCTTTTTTAAAAAAGAAGCTCATTATAGAGCATAGAAAAATAGTTGAGAAAGGTCTTGGAGGATACACATGAACCACAAAGGGTTTTAATTTTTGTATTCTGATAACCAGAGTGACATTGTGTTTGCAGAAAACCAAGTGTTCCATTCAAGAACAAAAAAAATTGATTTTCATTATAACTATAAAAGTGTTTCAGTGAACTGGAAAGTGTCAGCCTCCTGGATTCCAAGAAGCTTGCTATCCTTTAGCTACCAGAGGTGATAGAATAAATAATAAATATATTATTCAATAAATGCACCGAAAATCCGTAAAATAATTGGATAAAGCTATTGCAAGGTTGATTGGTTTGGTGATGATATAATATAATTAATAAATATTAATAAATTGATTATTAAATAATTTGATAGAGGGGCCACAATAATATTGGTGATCTTTAAAGCTCTCTTCAGGGAATTCAATTTGAAAACACATATACCTGGTTACTTTGGAACCTTTAATTTTTATTCTTAAAGGGAATATTTCCCAAAGATAATATATATATAAGATATATGGTGGAGTGGCAGGGCCTTGTAATCAAGCTTCCACAACATGAAAAAAGGATAATAAGACTCATTGGTATGTTATTGAATCCTTGAGGTACCTGTTTGGGACGTGCACTGATGGTTTAAACTTATTAGTGGGGTTAATAAGGTTGTTCAGCAATTTAAATTGATAAAAAGGGTTTGGGACGGATATTTTTAATCAGACTGAATCCATAAATCACTTACTTATCTCTTGTAAGTATCTTATTACCTTGGAACGGTGTCTGGATCTAAATATAACTGGGTCTCTGGTTATCAATATCCTCAAAGGAGCTCTATATTTATAGCTTTTTGAGTCCAAATTCTGTCCTTCTGAGGGATACAGGGGCTCAAAAGGAAGGTTGCTAAGGCTAGAAGGGTAAACAGTGGTAGCCTTTCACTTTTTCTTGGTGCTTTAGCACGGGTAACATCTAATTCCACAGGGTATGGGAATTATTCTACCTTTTGATTGATGTTTAGACGCGTGAATAACACTAATCTATCAACATGATTTATTATTTAATTAATTTAATAAGTCTTCTAGTATAAATTCTTACGGGTGAACTGATTTCAAGTGGGTTCTCATTATGCGTTATCTGATTGGAGGTAAATCATGATATTGATTTTACTCCTTATTTTCAAAATTCTGTTGATTTTCTTCAAATAATTAATTAAAAATATAAGCTATAAGAATTTGTGTAATATTTTTAGATCATCTGTCCCCTCAGTATGTCACAGAAATTCTGATGTCTTGAAGTTTTTGCAATTGTATATTTATAGTATTTTAAGATATTTCACAAATACTAGATATCTTATTTTCAACATATTTGGTACTTTTAATTATATTTTATTAAAAATAGGTGGAAAGTTTATTTAAGTATGTTTATATACTTTTATTTATTTCTAGATTATCTTCTATCCACGGGGAAATTTATTACATATGTAGTATGTCCCCGTCTAGTTTGTAGCACCTTTACATGGTACCTGGGCTTCTCAAGCCTCCTGTCATTCTGTCAGCCTTTAGTCCTGCTGCTGCGTACTTTTCAGATGCCTGGGGCTGCATACACGGCTTGTCAGGGTATGCTAACAGGGTTGCAGTTCTGCTGCTCAGCCGCGCGTGGGTGTATTGGTTGCCCTGGCTGTGTGCGGGAATTGTGAAAAATAACATTTCCGCCCGTAACTCCTCCTAATCACAGAATTTTTGGGTTTGGTCACAAAATTAACTGTGAAACATATACATTGGGTTTCATTGGAAATATTAAAATGGCCAATATACCAAGGCCTTGTCTCTTTCTAGATCTTGATAAATTATGTAAAAATATAAGCAGTAGGAATTTGAGGTAGGTGTCAGTGAGTGACCCTACCTTAATTTTTATTTAGATTCATAATTTTAAATAATATTTCTAATATTATTTCTTCTTTAATAAGATTTGTATTTATTTATGTTATTCTGTCACTTTGCAGCTTGCTCTGCAATAGTAGCAAGCTGACAGAAATGGATTGAGATGAGTTACATGCCCACCGGAGCAATCATTGTGGATATCTTGAATAAGGCTTTAGATAGGAACAAGAATCAAGGCTTTTTGGTTATCATGCGGATGTCACCACTTTTGGACTAAGGAGGGGTTTTAAAATAAGGGTAAACTCAGTAGTGTGACAGATATAGGATTTAATCCAACAGGGATGCACACATGGATTTTCGGGGCTCATTGGACATCACTTGGGCCACTTGGGCCTATGTTGATGTATTTGTTTTTTGGGCATATGGGCTCCAAAAAAAAGTTTCTATGACTTTGGGTACATTGGACTTAACAGGCCTGGTAATTTATATGAGCCAGTGCATCCAGACGGGCTTGTATTGGCATTATTGGGCACAAGTTTTTTTTGGACACAGTTCAAAAGATGGGCTGGCCTGCAAAAGTGTGTATAGTTCAGTTATTGGGCTGGGAAGGCCCATGTTTCGACCAACTTGGGGCTGCTTTTTTATGTGTCTGGCCCGCTTAGTGGCCCAATGGCCCACACAGGGCTATTTAGGGGGGGAATAATTTGGATTCTCTCCACCCCGGCAAGTAGATTAAACTGTGGGAGATGGGGCAGATGGCCTGAGCTCCCTCCCCTCCTCTTGCTTGCCACTGCAAAGGGGTGGTGATGGCTGGCTGGTTGGGACCAGACAGTGAAAAGGATGGACCAGGCTGGTTCAAGCAAGGCAATTTTCTGTGGCAGGGATTTCATTGCCCTCCGAACTGTGTAAGGTGGGGATAAGCAAACAAGTGGGGCGCTCTCCCCCCCCCTCTTTATTGAGGGTGAGGCACCAAGGGCTGGGGGGACCTTATCCCCCTCCAGCTCACCATTTTTTGATGGTTTGCGTGGGGCAAACCATTTCCCAGCCAAACAGTGGGGGATTTGACCACCCCTGCTGGTCCCATATTCAGGAAAGAGCGGGAAGCATTTCTTCTGGTTACACCCCCCCGCTTGTGAGTTGAAGAACGGACTCAGTTGAGCCCTGGGTCCCACGTGGCCCAGTTTTGGGTCCCAGGGCTCAAAAAGGGGCCAGGTGGGTCCCATAGCTGGTTGCATGAGGCAACAAGCCTGTGAGTGAGGTCATTGGGTTCACAAGAATTGTTTTAATGGAAGACCAGCAAGGGTTTGAAAAGCAGATGGTGTG
Organism: Puccinia polysora; assembly: GCA_025617555.3. Classification (NCBI taxonomy): domain Eukaryota; kingdom Fungi; phylum Basidiomycota; class Pucciniomycetes; order Pucciniales; family Pucciniaceae; genus Puccinia; species Puccinia polysora. The sequence goes on from CM062614.1 coordinate 46,102,874, forward strand.
ATTCAGCCCTGTAAATATTGAAACATCAAACCCAACCAGAACAGTCTGGTCAAAAGGGTTCAGGGTCTAATTCCATGTGACCCAATTAAGCCCAAACTATGCAAAAAGGCTTATAGGGCCTGTAGAGCCCCTTTTTGGAGGAATATTTGCCTTTTATCTTGTTTTGTCATGGGCCCACAAGAGGCCAACATTTTTTACTTAAGGAGCTCTTCTCCCTGCTGTTTTTCATCATTCATTCATCAACACAATTCACTTCCCAAGCTTGCTGACACTCTGCCTCAAGTAAATTAATCATAAGACATCATTTTCTCAGTATTTATATTTCTTTATATACCGCTCATTTTCCTAAGCTAAATGTTGGCAATAATTGTTACATCTCTCTATTTTGTTACTTTTCTCATGAATGTTGAAAACTCCATATATATATATATCTTATATCTATACGTTTTCTTTTCCTGCACATCCTCCAAAGAAAACCTGTAAATTTCTTTGGTTTACCTTTTTTATCCTCCATTATTCCCTCAATCAATTCATAAACTTCCCTTTAATCATTTTTAACTCTTTCTTTACCGAACAGTTGATAGTGGCAGACTAACAGCGCTTAGTATCAGTATTGGGAAAATAGCCAACCATGCCCTCCTAGCAAGCACCTAGAAAGACACCTCTTAGAAACTCAGCCAATGTTATTGATGCTCCCCTAAACCTACAAAATCAAAGAATTTCCAAACACAAGGCTATAAAATTATAAACAATATGTGGCCATCTAGAAGAAGGTATAATTTGCCCAGAAGGATACAATCTGTATGGCAAAATCATTACAATTGCCACTTTTTTCATCACAAATTTATCCTTGTTAGAGGCCAATAGGACCAATTGATCACATTGGCTCAAAGAACTGAAAGAGCTGGCATGGAAGCATGTAGCAGATTCCTGTTTCTTCTCCAAACAATGTGAAAACTAAATTTTTGAAAGGATAGGTTTTGAAATAATCCTGTAAAACATCCGTGCCAATCTGAAATAAAAATTCCAGGGCTACCCCAGCCACCATGCAATATGAAGGGCAATAAAAAATAAATTCAGATGTGTTAGCTGTGTTGTAAAAATCAATATATTTCAAAGCTTATTGAATTTCAGGCTGGAAAACACAACCACAACAGTTGGACTTAGATCAAAAATATGCAGATAGCTCTGGGAGTGGAAAAACATGAAATTCAAAGTAGATCAAAATGTGTTGAAAGTTTTTTTTGTTTAGAGAAGCCTGCCAGCAGGATTGTGCCTATGGAAAAAATTTGACCAAATCATTAAAAAGCTAATAAAAATCTAAAACAAGAAGCCCATCACCCCAGATGTAGTCCTCAAAAATGCAGGAGTTTTTCCAAAAACAAATGAAAAATACAAACCATTTCCCTAAAAATATTCACCCTACCAAAAGCATATTGGCCCTCCAGATGCAAACAGATCCAATTTGAAGGGAAAAACAATTTCACAAATTTTTCTATCTGGCGGAGAATTATCTAATTCAGATCAGTATTTCAAATTGGGAAGGGTGGAGGCATTCTATGCATCAAGGGAAACAAAATGCTGGAATTTTGGATTGAAAAGAAACATGAAACAGAACTGCCTAAGAAAATTGAAGTCTTGGAAAAAATTAGGGGGAAATATGTAAATTCATTTTGCTTACCATTGAAACCCAGAAACTTTTCCCAATGTTTTGAGCTTTCTAGCCCCCTGCACCTGGAAATTTCCATCCTTCAGCAACCAGCATAAATTGCAATAGTTCCTGTCACTAAAAGACCAGTTTTCAATCTTCAAACTTCTACAAAACCTTGAGGTCAAGGGGCCTATCCCAAGGACTCCCTGCGAAGTCCCCATCAGACCCAACCTGAACAAGTCCAAGAATGGTAGATATAGGCTCTTTTCCAAATTACCTTTTGGACCTGAATTTCAATATTTTGGGATCTGGAACCAACAATGTGAGTGAAATACCCATGATAAACTCAGGGGAATCACACAGCCTGGAATTTTGTTCCCACCTTATGTGTGGTTTCACCCCACTATTCAAAAAAAATCCCATAAGATTTAGAAACCAAAGGACAAGGGGACTATGTCACTGAGTTTGGCTCAATAAGTTTTGCAAAGAGTTATGGTGGTTTTATGATCCTCAAGGGAGCTTTATATATAAATTTAGCAAACACAGGGGGGAAGAAAATCAAGCAGGGAATATACTGAGTACCACTCCAAATTTTGGCTAAACCTTTTTCAAGTTTTTCTCTTCTGTATCAGCTGCAAACATTCCTGTTGCAAAGGAAAATTAAAAAAAGATGGGAATGTAAGTATAGTAAGACTCTGCCATTCACCAAAGTAAATTTTTAAGGAAATAGCCTTTGCAAGACTTTGGTAACTCTTGTACAATTTTTGGGTATAAATGTTTAACCTCTTTCTTTTTCTTTTATATGGCCCCTCTTTTTTTGCTTGATTATTTAGATTCCTCCTCATCCTCTCATGTACACTGCTCTGTTATATTATATAAAAAAAAAGGCAGCGCATCCCCCTTTTTTCCAGTTTTAATCTCCTGTCCAAAAACTTTCTGCATTTATAATTTATTCATCTGGAAACCTTGCCCATTTCTGTAAAAATTGAAAACCTCTTTGACTGATTTTCTGCACCGATTTAGACCCTCTATACAACTTAAATATCTGGATTCCTTGAGCATTTCCACATGGGACCTCTCACACAACCATCCTGTTATTTTTCACCATTCCTTTGGACCCTCAACTTTATCACACCTGACTTACCAGAAATTTCAAATCAAATCTGCTCCTTCAATTTTTTCCCACTTTCTGATTCTAAATAGGCCTATTTTCTTGTCATCCACATTTTGGTAACCATTCTGTGGTAGAATAAACTTATCCTATAGCAATTAGAACCAATTTTATAGTACAAAAATAATCCCAATCCTCAAAATAACCTGAGGAATGGATTATAAACCACAATTAAACCCTAGTCACTCAGCCAAACTACCCCTCTATCTCTTTTTGCTTAGAAGATACAGCCAAAATTGACTATGGCCAGCTCATAGCCCAACCAGGTATCACAAGCCATTGAAAGATACATGGACATGCCTTGGAATGCCTTACTGAATACCAGTAAAATCTTACTTCAAGAAATGAACCAAAAACACAACCAATCCCCTAACCAAAGCCTGTGAAACCAAAACACAGAGGCAATATATGCAAGTGTTTCAGCTTCCTGATACCAAGAACCTTGTAGTCATTTATCTACAGAAAGCAATAGTGTTGTTGGAATATTTATAACAATAATAATTTAAATAATAAACACGTAAAATGCTCTAGACTGGATATTTCATGAGCAAATGCAAGGTTTATAACAGTTAGGTTAAAGGTTTTTAAATGATTTCTAAGAAGGGGGGCTACAGTCTTATAATACTGGGGATCTTTACAGAAAAACATCCTCTCTTCAAAGGGTCACTTTGGATGGTATAAAAACTTTGCAATAATGGTGGCCTCTTTGAAGAAATTATCCAGATAAACTTGCAGGTCAATCACTTCACAAAAATACAGATAAAAATTTAGAAATTAATTAATTTTAAGCAATAATTCACAGTGGTTCAGTTGAAGGGTTTCAGATCAAGAATTCAGGGGTTTTTGCTGACTAAACTTCAATTGAACAGGTAAAATTTTATATAATCATTCATAAATGAATCAGACTAGGGTCATATATGACTTTCTTAACTCTTTCAAGCACTTGATCACGAATGGAAGGATGTTTGTATAATAACTGGTAAATTCTGGGTGGGTAACTGGGGGACAATAAGCCAAAAGAAGGTATGTATAAATAGATTTTTGGGGTGAAAATGAGCTTCTCAGCGCACGTAGAGAGGTTTAAGCTGATGGCCCGATGCTAGTAAGCCCTCCTGGGCAAGCTTCCAAGAAAAATTGGTTCTTTCAATCAGATGATCACAGATCTGCTGGATTTCTGCAATATTTGAGCTGCAGGACCTGTTAATGTATTAATATGTTATTTTAATGATCTTGTATGTATCTTTTGATTATCATATTATTATTTAAATTATTTCATTGAAAATGTGTGTTAATTTATTTATCATTATCTTTTTATTACTTAAGTTCTTTTTAATAATTTTTATGACTACTCCTTGAAATTTTTTGTGGTCATCAAAGATTGGGATCAGCTCCTTTCATGATGATTTCTAATGTTTTTTTTTAAATTAAAAATATGTTTTACATTTATTTCATTTTATTTTATTTGTTAATTTTTGTTTTTTTATCATCTACTATGCATATGTCACATCACTACATATGCAAGGATGATCAATGTATGTTGTAGCAATTACAAGCTGTGCCTTCTGTCATTTTGATTGTCTGGTAGGCCTGGCATGTGGGAGTTAATGATCAGCTTTTTGCTGCTGCATAGGAGTCCTTTTCACATGGGAATGTGGAAATATCTGACAGATGCATGCGCGTCTGGGTACCTCATGCAAGTGTAGCATACTTAGAGGCGTGTAGAGATGCGGGGTTGGGTGTGGGAATTGTGACAAAACACAATTTCATGTGTAACTACTAAAATATATGCCACCCCTAAATTCTGAATGAATTTTATGTGTGAGAACCCCAATTGAAAATGAATGTTCAATATTAAAATGCCCAAAAAAGGTGCTAAATTGGTGTTGTGGTATTTTGGTCATTTCTTATTTGATTATTTAAAAAGCAAAGGGGTAATATTTAATGGGTGGGGTCAGTGAGTGGCCCTACCTAATTTTGGGTGGGTAATAAATTTCTGAAATAATATTAATGGGTTTACTGCTCCTTCTGGTTCAATTAATTCATTTTGTTATTTTGTTATTTTCTATTGATTTTTGTCTACTTTGACAGGTTGCTTTGTATGAAGTATCAGGGTTAAAATAATACTGCGGCTTTAATCAAATAAAGATCAATCACCAGGGCCGGGGAAGTGCAACAAACACACCAAAAAAATCACCTCATCTGTATAAAAAGCGCTAAATTCAATACAATTTTGTCACAAACAAAAAACAATCAACATAACAGGGAAATAAAATAGATAAAACACCAATTTCACCCCATCTGTATGCACAACATTATATGCAAGATACTTCATGTAGTATCAAAAAAAATAACCTGACCAGGGGAAGTGAAACAAACCACCAGTACAAAATCAGCTCAGAAATACAGATAAAAATATTCATGAAGGGAGACCAATTAGTGTCCAATAGACAACCAGTACCAAACCATCTTATCAGCACTACACAGCACTATATGCAAAAGTTTTCATGGATTTCAATCTTGCAAAAAAAAAATTTTACCATTCAGAAACAAATATCTTGTAACAATTTACTTTTTTTTACTAAAAAACAGAAACACCTCATGTAATTGTAACTCCCTGTACATAAGCTGCAAAGGGAGAACCTCAGGGGTAACCTTGGGAATCCCTGGGGGTGTCTTTTTCCTATTTTAGGAGAGCCTCTTTGACCTATCCATGCTGGACCCATCATCACCCATTAGAATGCATAACAGGCTTCTCACCCCTTTACTGTCAAATAAATCACTCTCTTCCTCTCTTTCTTCTTATTTTCCTTTTTCTATGTGTTTCCTTTCTGTTTCACTCTTATTTTCTTTTTCCCTTTCCTCATTTCTATTCCTACTTTACTATACTGGCACACCTGTGCAGGTACAGTCTTTTATATGTCACAATCACTCTTACACTCTCTTCCGCGCGCTTCTTTGTTCTCTGTCACAATTAGTCGTCTACATTTCACATCAATGTCTCCTCACAAAGTCTTCTTCACTCGTTCCTCACTCAACCATGAGGGGGATCTCAATGGTCATCCACTTACTTGATCCACTCTCAATCATCTGACGCCTTTGACTCAACTCTTTCCCCAATTCAACTTGACTCTTTTCTTCTTCTCTTATCTTTCTTTCCTTTCATCTTCTTCTCTTATCTTTCCTCAATTACTCGACGCTCCTCAACCTATACTCAATCTCACTCATCTTGTCAATATCTGACTGGTAAGACTTTAGCTCGTCCTTGATTCTCTTTTCCAATCAATCCTGTCTAATTCTTTCTTCGAATCTCTATTCAAGTCTTACATCAGCACAACTTCAACTCACTACCAAACACTACCTCAACTACTGAAGATCTTGACAAGCCATCAACCTTTGTTCATTGCTTGATGTTTGTTCTTCTCATCAATTCTCTTTATTTTTATTGTTTCTTTCTCCTATCATTGTTTTCTTTCCTCTTAACTGATTTTGTCCATCTTCCAGCCCTCTTAGTTCTGAAATATAAAAAGCTTTTCTCAGTGAATCAACATTTACTCATCACCTCTCCATTGATCTGCAATACTAAAGAGATAAAATCTCATCAGTGAACTGATACTGAGGAAAATGGAAATCAAAAACTAATGTTGAAACATCATCACCAACCATTTGAAACAAACCAACCAGTTGTGGTGAATAACCTTTACTCTGAGACCAGAAATATTTGGAACCTAAGCAAAACAAACAACCGTTTCCAACAAATTATAACTCCTATGCAGAGAGAGGGCACAACAAAAACAAGCTACCAACCTTTTAACCTACTCAGCCCCCTGTGAGTAACCCATCCTTTGGGACCTCTCCTGATTTTCTCCCTTCAAAGGAGACCTAGATCCTAGCATAGTAGATTTTTGGTTAATATCAAAAATGTTTCATCAAAATTTTCTTAAAAACCTTCCAATAATCCATAGAAATATGGTATAATCTGCAATCATCCTGAAATTCACAGGGATTGATTAATCTTTGTCTGATCTGAGAGCTATTTTGAGTCTCAAAGCAGCCAGCAATCAATTTATAAATTAAATTCTCTTGCAGATTTGCTATATTTTGAGAAAGGAAGGAAAATAAAAACTGCCTTATTTTACCACTACTCTAAATGGGTAAAATTGATAATAAATTCCTTTTCAAGGACTGCCAGAAAAATATTTTCTGAATTGATCCCCAATTCCAAATGAATCTCTACAGTTACCTAATGCCTTTCCTGATCCCTCAGATTCCACATCAGGAATTGCATGTGTTTCTTTTTTCTCCAACCTATCAGCTCTCCATATTTGGAAATATGTGAAAAAGATTTTCTATTTTTTTCCCCATGATTAATTCATTGTTGGTATAAGTTTTACTCCTATTTATTTTCCAGCTGGGGTTCACTTCTTAGGTCATGTCTATAGAAGACCACCACAAAACCAACCTGATTTCCTTACCTAGGATATGAAAATCAAAATTTATTTATTCTCATTATTTGGAGAAAAATTGTTCTCAAATTTATGGAATTACTTTTCTCATGGTTGAAAACCTTTAAATAACAGAATATTACATCTGTGGGATGTGACTCCCACATGTAAAAATACTTTGTCAGAGATGTTTCAAGAATTGGTTCTTTGTTGAATATTGATACTAAGTTTGTAATTTTGTGTGAATTAGAACACCATCAAAAATTCATTCAAAAAATGGAAAAATCAAAAAAAACCAAAATTTTCATTGCTTTTTTGGATCCTTTTCTTTGCCTTTCTGATTAGATTTTTCGGTGATTTAATGTTTCAGAAAGTTTAAAATACAATTGCAGAGCTTTCTAATTTTATTCTTTCATTTTTTGGATGTATTCTTACACCTCAAAAAATTAATTGAAAAAATAAAAAAAAAATCAAATTTCTCATTGCACTTTTGGAGCTTTTTCTTTTGCTTTCAAATTGATTTCAGTTGTTGATTCTAGCTCTAAAAAATTTATAAAACAACCAAAGAGATTCTCAATTTTATTTATAATTTATTTTTACTTTATTCTTATATACCTTGAAAAATTCAATCAAAAAAATAAAAAAAACAATTTCTCATAATTGGACTTTTGGATCCTTTTCTTTGACTTTTAGATTTTTTTAATGATTTAAGCTCTTAAAAAGCACTTCAAGAAATTAAAGAAAATCTATAATATTTTTTGTGCGATCTTTTGGATTTATTCTTGGCCCCCAAAAATTGAATCCAACGTAAAAAACCTTCAAAATAATACATCCATTTCAATGATTTCTTTTCATATCTGGAATTTAACCTTCCTTCAATTTTTTATAAACAGGAAATTGGAAAGGTATGAAAGGATGAGACTGAAAACTATAATTACTGCTTTTCACGTTTTTAACCCTAAAAATTTAAATCAAAATGAAAATGACCCAAAATAAAAGGGATTGTCTGTTGTCATTTATCCTTTATGATTTGTTCTTTACTGAGAAAATTAATGATAATTTAATAAATTTGAAGCAGAAGATTTGGAATCAATATTTGAAGAATTACAGAAATAATTCTTTGGTAATTTTTTGGGCAATAGTTTTCTGCTTCCTGATACCATCAAGCTTGAAATCCTTTAGCTACAGAGAGTGATGCACTGAAAGAATAATAGGGGGCTGTAGAGACTCCTGGGGGATTATATAAATAATTTAAAAAAAAGCTTGTGGGCAGTAATTGTAGGGGAATTTAGTATGAATTCTACTCTTTTAGAGTATTATTAAGACTAAGGTGGTTTTTAATTGCCATCACTTCTGGTACTACAGTAAGGCTCCACAATAATTTATTTAAATTAATGGCCAGTTTCTTTGAGAATTAAAATAGGCCTCAGATCAGAGCTAGATTAATTCTTACTTTTATTGGTAAGATTTTTTGAAGAATAGATCAGCCGCATTTGATTATTGGTGATTCATTGATCAGATATCTTTGATCTTAACCAATATCCCATGATTAAAGGGTTCAAGGGTTTATCAATGGGATGGTTCAGGAAAGGACAAAAGGATGGGTTTACCCACAGGGGGCTGGTGTCACAAGACCACCCCACGTAGTATAGGGCAATCTTAGATGATTGTGAGAACAAAAGGAAAGCTGTGCTCAAGGGAAAGTTCCAGGTAGCAAAGGCTAACTGCAAAGTGCAAACTTTTGGTGGAGAAACTTAACACACAGCAAGGGGATGAATTTTCCAATGGAAGTAAACCAAACTCAAGCCTAATGTGATGACTGGATTTAGAAAATGCAAGAATGTATGAAATTGACTAACTGGGGAGACAATCCCCAGGCAAACAGAGTAGCCTTTATTAGGTAATCCAAAATGACTAGATACAACCTGATGGATGGTCAAATGCATTTTTCAGCAATGGGGAAACAAATGACATGGACAGAGTATAACATGAAATGACAGTATGAATTGTTTCCGAGGTCTAAGCCTAAGTGGGAGACAATAGGGGACAAATGTATTGGGATTTAAAGGTTGAGACATGAGGGAATGACATCAGGAGCAATGCAAATATGAAGGTGTTGTTTATGCAGGGTAAGGGACTATTCAATTTGCAAACTATACAGTTGAGATGTCTTGATTATTGTGGGTGCAAACTAGCAATAGCATGTGAATGCAAATGGGAACCAAAGGGTTATTGATACCCAGGATGAAAAGGGCAGAGCCCAAATGGATGGTTGACAAAGGGAGAGTTGACTGCAAGGTTTGCAAGTGTATGCTGAGTCAGTTGCAGAGAATGGAAGGTTGTTATTCAAGCAAGAGTTGATACAGGGAAGGCATCATTGATGTTGTCCTTCTAGTTTTTCACGCTTACGGACTGAGGTAGATGGTATTTGAAGAAAAAAGTATGTCAAAGTGGGAGGAAAATAATCCTTAAGCTCAAAGCGTGACAGTTTGTGGGGTATAAAGATGCAAGCTCCTGTGAGCCTTTGGAAAGTTTTCCCATCAATTCCAAAGTCTTTACAATTACTGTATACCCATTAATCATTAATTCTTCTCTGTATATAGACTCATAATTAAGTATGTCTTCATTGTCATTCTGCCGTTGCAAAAACTGCATTTTACAAAAAAAGCAATGTGTCCCGAGTACAGCCACGCAAGTTATCCAAGAAAAGTGAAAACAATGCTTTTTGCCCAAGGTTGCTTGTACCTTCCTTATAAGTGGCTAGCCTGTTTTAGATGTCCCAGCAGCATCCGGAAGGGAGGTGCAAAGTTGAAGGTCCGTGTCTTGAGTCAATTATCATATACCGCCAGTGCCAGAGATTGAGTTATTAGTTATTTGGAACCCTGGTAAGTCAAGGGTTGAAGACTAACAATAAGTAAAAAATCAAGAAAAGATAAATGGAACTAATATAACCTTTGTTGATTTAGTACTTCCACAATTTGACGTTATACCACCAACACGCCTCCGACGCCACCGCCATATACTGGGTTTATTGGGTTGGAAGTTCAAAGTGAGGTGCAAAGTGAATTGCAAAACAAGGAAACACAGAAAATCAAAGAGGAGAGGGAAGAAAGGATGGCTGAAGGGGAGGTGGAACCGGAGAAAAGGGAGGAAAATGAGGAAGAAGGAAAAGGAATAGAAGGAAGGAGTGGAATGGAATGGGAGGTGGAGGAACGGGATGGAACCAAAAGAGATGAGGTGGAAGGCCAAAATGAGGGGAACCAAGTTCAAGTTGAAGGACCAATCAAAAAAAATGCCAGAAAATTGACTAGAAATGTGGGAAAAGGTTCTTCAAGGTGCCAAAGGAAGAGAGCTCACAAGGAAATCATGGAGGAAGGTGGATGGAATACCCAACCAAAGAGGGTTTGGACTGCAAAGTGCAAGGAAAGCTTTGAGAGACATCTAGTGACACAAGTGATGATCTTGCAAAGATTGTCTTCTTTGGTGGACAACAAAGACTTGCAAGAGTTGAGGTCACTGGTACAGGAATTGAATGAGAATTGGAAGGAAGCAGAAAGAGAAATAAAGGATAATTTGTAAAAATGTATATTTTTATTTTTATTATTTTATTATGTTATTATTATATATATATTTGTTTAAGGAAAATAGGATTTTTATTTCAAAATAAAACTTGAAAGGATAAAATTTTTGAAAAGAAAAAAAAAGGGGATGTTTATGAGAAAAGGAAAGGAAATGAAATAAGGAAATGGGATTAGATTAATGGGAAGGAATGGGATGGAAGTGTGGAATTGGATGGAAGTAATGGAATGGAATGGGAGCTACAATTGGCAATAATTACAAGGGTAACTTGCATGGAAGTCTCAAACCAAATCAGGAGAGTTACAAGGGTGATGGGATGGTACCCACAAGGTGCAATCTTCATGGGACTGCAGGCCAGTCCTTTCAACAAGGTATTGAAGCTTTTCTTTGCCTAACCTGGAATCAAGGATATGGCTTACTTCCCACTCTAACTGCTTGTTGACTCAAACCGGTTCAGGAGGGGGATGAGTCTTGCCCAGGTACAGGACCCAAGCTGGCTCTAGGACAGACACCTGAAATACTGGATGGATACCTTTCCATTTCACATGTAGGGTAAGTTTAATGGTGTTAGGGTAGAATATTGATTCAACTTTAAATGGGAAAAGCTTTCTTTCAGAGAGTTTACAAGTTGGGAAAGTACTGCAAATATTTCAAGCATTGAGCCATACCCAATCTCCTACTGCAAAGGTTGGGGCCAAAGTGCAAATTCAATCTGCTTGTTCCTTGTAGTGCTGGTTTGCCACTTTGAGCGTGGTTCAAAGTTTCCATTGAAGGGATTGGATGTGGTTAAGTTAATTGGTAGCAGGTTGAGAAGGTGCTACATGAAGGGAAGAGAAAGTCGGATTTCTACCATAAAGAGTCTGGAAGGGAGAATGTTTGGTGGAGGAATGAGTGAAGTTTTTGTTGGCCAATTTGGCTAATGAGAGCCATTGTGACCAGTAGTCCTGTTGGTAGGAGATGTAAATTCAAAGATACTGTTTGAGGATCTGATTTATCTACTTGCTTTGCCCATCTGTTTACCAGTTGTGGGCCATTGATAGATTGCAAGTGATCTTCAAATGTTGACACAGCAAGGTCAAGAAGCTAGAGACAAACAAAGATCCACAATCACTAATTATTTTATCAGGGAGACCATGTTTTGAGAATACATATTCTTTAAATAAATTAGCTAAGTCTTCATCAGAGGCCTTCAAATTACTGCAAAGAAATAAAGCAATCTTTGGGAAGCAATATACTACCACTAAAATAGCATCATAACCACTAGAATGAGGTAATTGTAAGATGAAATCCATAGACAGCAAGTGCCAAGAAATTGGCGGAATTGGGAGTGGCTGAAGCAGCCCATACTTCCGGTGTTTCAAGGGGTTGCTCCAATTGAAATCGTAGCATGTTTTAACATTGTCTTTAACTTCATTGGTCATACCAGGCCAATAGAAGTCTTGTGCAATCAATTGGTAGGTTCTATCCTTCTCATAACGACCAGCAAGCAGAGAATCATGCCTTGTATCAAATATATCTAACTTAATGCAAGGATTATCTGGTAGTACTACACAATTGTTATAAACTCAATAATAATTTTTGTCAATAATATAATTTCTATCTAATAAGTGTGCATTCTTGCAAAGTTTGCTAAACTTGAGGTTGTTGAGTTGAGCTTGTCATAGTTTGGAAGCCAGATCTTGAAGTTGAGTGATGATTGAACTGAGTTTGGCAGACTGGGTTGAGAAACGTTTCCTAACGCTTTCAGGATTGCTGTCTGCAAAGGTGCTCCCCCTCCTGGGTAAACGTTGTCACAACGTGACAAAGAATCAGGGACTACCGCTTTTTTCCCAGTAAGGTATGTGATTGTATGGTTGAACTTGGAGAGGTATTTGGCCCTTTGTGCCTGTCTGTGTGTAAGGAATTTTGAGCTCATGAAATATTTCAAAGAATTGTGATCATTTAAGACCTCAAAAGGTATGATGCCTTTTTTTCAAGCAAAAAATGATGACAAGAAGTTCCTTGTCATGAATCTTGTAATTAATCTCTGAAGCAAGAAATTTGCAGGACTTGAAAGCTACAGGATGAAAAAGAGAAGAAGAGGAGGAAAACCGCAAGATTATTCCTACAATTGCATAGTTGCTTGCATCTTTTTTGATGATAGTGCAAGCTAGCTCATGAAAGTGATCATGTATTGGAGCATTGTTTAATGCTTTTTTCAGAGCTTCAAACTACAAAGCATCTTGTTCTGTGAAAACAAAATGAGTTTTTTTTTGAAGAAGGTTAGTAATTTTCATGGTTTTCTTGGCATAATGCCCAATAAACCTCCTGTAAAAATTACTGAAACCAAGGAAAAATTGAAGGGATTTAACAGAGGAAGGTGGGGGCCAGTCCAATATGCATTTGCCTTTGGCCGGGTCCATCAATAGTCCTTGCTGCAAGACTATGAAACCTAAAAATTGAAGAGAAGGAGTATGAAATTTTCACTTAGAGGCTTTTTCAAACAGGTCATTCTTGCAAAGTCGCTGCAGCACCTCTTGCACATGTGCAATGTGATCCGCAAGAGTTTTTGAGTAGACTATTATATCTTCAAGATACACCATGAGATATTTCTCTAAAATTTAAGAAAAATCTCATTGACTAAATGTTGAAAAATGGAAGGAGAATTGCACAGGCCAAAGGGCATGACGGTATACTCATAACTGCCAAACTGTGTTCTCATTGCGGTCAAATACTCATGGAATTTTGAAATGCAAACTAGGTTATAGGTGCCTCAAAGGTCTAACTTTGAGGAATAAGCAGCTCCATTGAATAAAGTGAGGAGATGCAACATAGGCGGTACTGGGTAGGCATTATTCTGGGTTACCTGGTTCAGTTTCCTATAGTCAACCCAAAGGCAAAGTCCACCGTCTTTCTTCCAAATGAATAACATGGGTGAACCGGTTTTCAAATTTCTTGGTCGAAGAAATCCTTTCATTGCATTTTCCAAAATTTTTTCTTGAAGCGCGGTCAATTCCTGTTTTGAGAGAGAGTAGACTGCTCTGGGTGCTGGTGGTGGGCCAGTAAGTTAGATATTATGATTGCGAGAACGTGATGGAGGAATTTTATCTGCCTTTACAGCTGAAAAGACATCAGCAAATTCATGATAAACAGAAGGTAAAGACTCTTGGATGATTTCTAAATCTTCAATCTCATCATCTTTGAGCACAGGATTTGAAGTTCTTGCATGATGCAAGAGGATTGGGAGCTCAAAATACACCGTTTGGTTGGTGCCTGTTTCTCTTTGAAGAAAAAAGGAAGAGGTAAGTTGGATAAATAAGAAATAACTACTAAATCTGAAGAGGGAACTTGGGAATGAAGGTCAGGATATTGCAAATCTCATGGCTTAAAAGTGTCATCCAACTCAATGAAAGTTTCAGGTAGGCTGTTTAATTCCTGTTTGATGGAAGGGTTAGTTTCCTGGGGTTTCAAGGTTCAAAGGTTAATTACTCCTTCTTGCCAATTTACATCTGGATTCCAGTGGACTAGGAAATCATGGCCTAGAATGGTATCATCCATTCCAGGAATATCCATGACAAATAAATCCCATTTGAAGCTGGGGAAATTGAAAAATGCAAGGGTCCTTTTTGCCTTTTGGGAAACCCAATGAGACGGCTCAGTTGCACTACTTACTAAATAGATAGCAAACTTATCTATCTTGGAACACATAAGGTTTTTAGAAGTGGCAAAAGATTCACTTATAAAAGAAACATTAGCACCAGAATCAAGCAAAACTCAATAAGGAGAGTTGTACAAATGGAAAAGGACAAATCACATACTTGGAGCACTTAGTGAATTGCAAGTCCAAAGATTGAATTGCTGTAATTTAGATAATGTGTAGCCTTCCTTGCAAGTTTCAGGAAATCTACAAGCTAATTTTTTGAATGTTTAGCTGCTTCACGCGGTAGCTGCTTTGCAAATTTATTAACATCATTTTTACCTCCACAATACATACATAACCCCTTCTTTTCTCTCCTTAAAAGTTCCTCATTCTGGAGCATCCCAGTTTCCTTATCCAGGAAATTCAGATTTTTGGCAATGGGTTTTACTTTTGGGTTGGACTGCAAGGCTGGATTTGGTCTTGATTGCTTTGGATTCTTGAAAGATTTTTTTAAGGATTTGCCCATCTTTGGAGTCAAAGTTGACAGTTTATGGTTGTTTTTTCAAGAGCAGTTCTTTTTGTGATCACCATTATCAATCTCAATCACCTGGTCAATTAACTGCTGAAGGGAGGTTGTCTTATGTCCCCCAACTGCGAGTTGTTTGATTAGGCCTGCCAGTAAACCATTTCAAAAATGTAATAAAAGAGCTTTCTCATTTCATTGGATGTGAGACTGCAGAGTTCTAAAATTGGAAATATAAATGAGGGCTCTACTATTTTACTTCATGACTAGATTATTGATTTTGTATATGGCTTTTTGTACTTCATTAGGGTTTCCAAACAGGGTAAACAGCTGTTTCTCAAACTTGTCCCAATTGTTGAGAATAAAAGTGGGGCTAGTGTTATCTAATAGTTTTAGATAAGGTTTGAACCACTGCAAGGCTCTTCCACAAAGGAAGGAAGATGCATACATAACTCTAAGTCTATCAGTATGGAAATTGTAAGGATCTTTTCAGAAAATGATTTTTCAGGAATGTAGGTAGGATATAAGCTTATGAGGGTGTTCCCCAGTCATGAATGGGTTGATAGGGATCTGTGGGTATGAGGGAGATGAATGAGTGGAGGTTATTTGCCAATTGGGGGTTCCAGTGCCAGATAGAAGCCCGCCAGCCAAGCCGGTCTTCATCCGCGCATTTGCCAAAAAAAAAGGGTGGATAGCAGAGCAAAGAAAGGGAGAATTGAATGTAGGACCGGGTGATAGGCATCCAAGAGATGATCCTTGACAACTAGGAGAGTGGGAGCTGGAAGTTTGGGAAATGGATATGGGAATCATTCTGGATCAAAAAGTTTTTTTTTTTTTTTTTTAGATCTAAATGGAGGCTATAGAAAATTTCATAAAAATTTTACTTTTTCCGTACGGGTCCAGAGGTGTCCCAGATTGGGCACCACAACGGGGGTGGGGAGCGCCCCATTCTTTTCTCCTGCCCCTTGGTAAAGGAGGGGGGAGATGGCCCCTGCCTGGTGGTGGGGTTTACAAGTCCCCAACACGGCCGGTTGCTTCAATGCAACCGGCCTGGTCATCTTGCCCCCTCCCTTGCAACAAAAAAAAGGAGGGGATGGGGGGAGCTCAGGGTGTTCATGGGTTGGGCCAACCTGCTATAAACCTGGACCCGGTGGGTATTGGCAGCCCGCAGTTAGCTGCCAAGACCTGGGGGTACCCATCACTGGTTTGGGTTTGGATTCAGGGCCAGTTGACCCGCCTACTGGTGGGTTGGGTATGGGTAGCAATTTTTTTTGCCAAAAAAGCCCATGAACACCCTGAGGGGGGCCAACCTTGCTCCCCCTTGTTGCCACTGCGCTGGCTCCCACATGGCAACAATGACAAGTTGGGGTGGAGGGACTGAAAATGAGTCCCTCTGCCCCCAAACAACAGCCCCGCGCGGGCCATTGGGCCCAAAAACAAGCCAAAACCAAGAAACAGCGGCCCCATGAAGGCCATGTCACAGGAAATGGGCCTGATGGGCCTTCCAAGCCTGATATCTTGAAATCACTACTTTGGGTGGCCAGCCCAGCTGGCCAAATATGTCCAAAATGAGCATTGGGCCCAATAATGCCCATGAAAGCCCATTTGAATGGGGTGGCCCATCCATCCCAATAGGCCCGTGATGGCCCATGTACCAAATGACTTATTTCATGTGTTTTGAAGCCAGTTTCCTCAAATCTGTGACATCCACAGAGGCCCGTGTGGTCCTTGTGGTTTTCCAATGGGAAATAGAGGCCTGTGGGTGCATCTCATTTGGATTACACCTATACGTAGCACACAGGTGAGTGCATACATATCTTAAAAATCATCAATCACCACATCCCAATGTAAATTACTAAAAAATCCAAACCTACAAAATCAAACCTCCTCAATTCAAATCCTCCCTCAAAATACCAATGATTGATCTCTTCAAAAACTGTTTTAGAACATTATCAACATTTCACCTCAAATCTTTATCTAATCAATGCACCTCAATAGATACTTTGAAAAAACAAATCCACATTATAACAAGTCTCTGAATAAATTTTTCACTCAATCTGTGCTCAATATATCTCTAAACTATAGACTCCTTTTCTCACATCATTTTTTAAAAATGAAATCTCTTTTTAAAATGACTCAAGAAAACATCTGCCCACTTTTCAGAACTTTTGCACCAGGTCCATTCTGCATTATCTCATACAATCAAACTAGTGACCAAACTCCTTTGGAAACTGCCTCATCTATTCAAACTCCTGGTTCCACTCCTTTGGCCACTCCTTCTAAAATATCATATAATAAAAAGGAGGAGATCCTTGATGCCATAAAGTCATGGGCAAAGTCCCATGCATATTCCTTATCTACCAGAGTATCCAATTGCAATAAACCTACCAACACATATCAATGTGAGAAGTATGGGGAATATAAACTCAGAAAAGAAACAAAGAGGTTGGCAAAACAAAGCAAGACCAATTTTCCTTTCAGATTATCTGGCAATTTTTCTAAAAGATTGGGTCTCTGGAAGGTTGAGGTTATTTTCCCACACCACAACCAGCCACTTCAAAACAATCCTCCAACTCATCTAATTCACAGAATAATTCTAGTGAAGAAACAGGAGAATTTTGAAACATTAACCAAAGCTGGAGTCTTCCCCTCAACCATTTTAAATTCTCTTATACAAACCTCCTCATCTCCTGTCCATACCAATCTCAATAAAATTTACAATAAAAGACACAAAATTCAAAAAAAATATCTTGGTGCCAAGTCTCCTGTTGAATCCCCCATAATCAAACTTCATAATTCTTCTTTTTTCTAAAAGAATGAAAAATATGGATGTACAAATCACTTCTTTATTCATTTTAAACCCTGATTCCATTAAACTTCTTAAAAATTTCCCTGCTCTTTCAATGATTGGCTGCACATAAAAAGCAAACAAGTTTTGAATTCCCCTTCTTAATATTTTTGGGCTAAACAATTTTTACAGAACGTTCCCAGTTTTTTTCTGTTTCTATCAAAGAGATTTATGAATGGTCCCTCAATCAACTTTGGTAAATTATGGAAAATAAAGAAACCAGGGTTATTGTGACAGAAAAAGAACAATCATTAATTATTTACGTTGAAAAATGTTTCCCTTCTTCTCATAATCTTCTTTTTGTCTTGTTATTTATCAAAATTATTCAAAACCATTTTAGGAAGCAATTCAAATCTGAAGATGAATGGAAGCTTTTCCAGAAAAAATAGAATCAGTTGGTCCATTCCAAATCCAAATCAATATATCATGAAAGCCTCACCCAACTTGCTCTTGTCTGGAACCACCCTACATCAGACTACTCACTTGAAAATTGGCTCCCCAAAAGGAAAATTTTTGCTTAATTGGCCAACCAGAAATTTCACTTTAAGAATACAACTACTTCAAGAATAGAAGGTCTTCATTCTTACATCAAATGTTTCATTAATTAATCTATTGGCTTATTATTCAATTTAGTTCAGAATATTTGAACTTCCATCACCAACCCAATACATGAGAGAGCTATTAAAGCCTCTCTTAAAGAATTCAAGAACCTTCTTGGTTTTCCTCATCTTGTGGATCATCCCTCTGGAAATATCATCCTCTTTTCCCTCAAAATTGTTCATTCATTTCATCAAGTTCCTGAATATTCCACTGCTTGCACCAACAGTGATCATTTTTCTTACATGGGTATAACATGTATTCACAAATTCAAATTAGATTTCAGCAAGTTTGACCTCTTCCAAATTGAATGTTTTCATCCACAATTGCATGTCAAAGCCCCCTTCTCATTAACATTTTTATTTCTATTTTCATTCAAGCCCCAGTGATTAATTTCATTATTGATTTTTATTTTGCTTTCTCCAGTTAACTCTGAACTCTTATTTAGCAGAATAATCAGCAAAAATTGTTTCTCCATCCAAACCCAGTGATGAAAAACTACCTCTCACCAAAATATTTGAAGAATTCAATAATTTGCCACCTGGAGAACAAAAATATTATCTGGGTAAAACCAAGAAGCTAAACAGTGGAAAACATCAACTTTTTGTGATTCAAGGACCCAATTGTACCCAAGATCCATAGTAAGAGGAAGAACCAAAGCAGCAGCCAATAGGTTCAAGAAATTCTTTTATTCCTCAAGTGAAATATGTCAATCTGTTTTTGAATATTTAGAAGAACCCAAGAGGAGAGGAAGGCCAAAGAAGAAAATCACAGAAAATTCAAAGTTAAGTAACCTTTTTATTAAAAAGAAAATCCGCTTTGATTATTCATATTTTCCGTGTATTTATTCAGGTCTCAAAGATTTGGAAGGCCCAAAAAGGGAAAGGGGAAGGGAAATAAGAAGGAGGAATAAAAAGAAGTGTTTAATTTTTCTACATAGTTTTTTTATAAATATCAAATAATTTTTTTAATGATTACTTGTTATTATTCTAAAATAGGATGCTTTGCTTACTGAAGAAAAATATTCAGAAGATAAAGAGCTTCCAGGTTTTTGTTAAGAGAAAGATGAATACAATGAAGATCTTCCAGACTTGTATGTTATTAAGGCAGTAAGATTTCATTTGCTTTTATTTTTGTTGAATATTCTGGTATAATTTTCTTTAATTTTTTCATTCAAACTCTTCTCAGAGGTCTGGAACACTTGTGAATAATTGGGCTGATTCTCCTGATTAAAATACTGTTGCAAGGATCAGAAGCAAAAAGCAATAAAATGAAGATGATGATGCTCCTTACCATCCTCCTGGAAACAATTTTTTAGAACCAAAACCAGCAACAATAAGTGAGAAAGTAGGTACATTTGACCCTTTTCCCATTTCTTCAGTTTTCATGATTGTTTGTGGATTCATACTCAAGGTTTCCTGTAAATTATCTAATTCTTCTTATGGAATTTTTGATAAATTCCAAATTGAAAAATTGAGTGGTATCTTTAGAACATAATTTATTCTATAAAGAGTTATGATTTTTTGCTTTAATTTTTAATACAAAGAACCTGTTTCCATCAAAACAAAAATTCCACATATGTCACATTTTCAAGATGCCATGGGTGATTGGAACCGTGTATTTAGAGCTGCATAATTTTTTTTGCCAAGAACCTCAGAAGACTGGATTGAATTAAGAAAAGGAATGGTGAAAGAGCTTGATTCAAACCAAATTTTCAAGGAACCAAGATTAATGCATGAAATATGAGGTGAAAATTTCCAAAAAGCTGGAAGGAAAATAAATCGCATTTCTGGACCAGCTCCCATAAATGTGTGGATGGAATTTTGAGGCCATTTCTTCCTTATGGCTGAGAAAAAGAATTTCCCAGTGGTTCTGTTTTCTTCCTTAATTCCCAGCGCTTATCTTCCTCTGAAGTCCTCTCCCATTTTACTCATTATTTTCAAAAGATTTCAAACATATAATATCCTTCAATTCCACATCTAATCCTGGCCAGCTCCCATATTAGATCCACTTTGGAAAACCTTTGTGAAAAAGAATTCAAATCTTGGGAAACAATTATACAGAAAAATTTGTAGCTTGGTAATAAGCCTTTCTTCCCTAAAATGAAATCCAGCCAAAACATAAAACTAATCATATTTGAATAATATTTCATATTTTTGAAAATTTTTGGTCTTTTTATGTATTTAAATATGGCCTAAAGTAGAATGAAAAATGTGGCTAAGCCCTTTTATGTTGAATCATTTTTATTTTGTATATATTTTGAGGGTTAAAAAAATGTGAAAAGCATTCAGAATGATTTTCAGCTTCATCTTTTGATAATTTTCTAATTTTCTGTAAAAGGAATTGAGGGATGTTTTGATTCTGGATGTGAAAAGAAAAAAGGGCAGTGTTAAATTTGCAACCTCTACACAACCTTTTCACAACTCAAAATGTGTTGCATGGTGCCATTTCCAACCCATCTGGGTTGTGACAGCTGTTTGCAACCCATCTGAGTCTGAGGCGTGAACAGCCATTCAAAAACCAGATGGGTTGAAAAACCTCCCATGCAACCCATTTTTAGTTGTGGTGGGCTGGTTGCAAATGTTTATTTTGATTTATTTTTTTTCATTTATTTATTATTTGATTATTTTTAATTTATTTCATTAATTCATTTATTGTTTATTTATTTATTTATTTATTTTTTATTTATTTATTTATTTTGAATTTAATTACGAATTTAATTACTTAATCACTTATTTTTTTATATATTTTCTTTATTTATTTTGAATTCTTTATTTATTTTTAATCTACTTATTTCTTTAATTTATTGAATTATTTGTTATTTACTTTTGAATTTTTGTTTTAAACTTGTTGATTTGTGAACCCCTGTTCAAAAATCAGATGTGTTGTGAACAGTTTTTGATTTGTGTGCGCAACCCCTGGGTTTCAAATTTATTATTTCCCAAAAGGATATTGAAATGGATGTGTTATCTTGAAGCATTTTCATGTTGGATTCAATTTTTTGGGGCCAAGAATGCATCCAAAAAATACCATTCAAATGAATTAGAAAGATCTTTACAGGCTTTTTAAATTTTTAAGAGCTTGAATAACCAAGAAAAGTTCATTCAAAATGCAAAGAGAAGGGTGAAAAATTGCAATGAGAATTTGTTTTTTTTTTTTGAATTTCTTTGTTTTTTTAGGTGTAATAATACATTGAAGAAATAATTACAAAAATATTTGAATATGTTTTTTTTCTTTTGTAGCTTTCTGAGAGCTTGAATCATCAAAAGAAATTTATTAAAAATTCAAATAAGTGGATCCTAAAGTGCAATGAGAAATTTGAATTTTTTGAATTTGTTGTTTTTTGAATGGTCTTTTAGGTTCAAAAATGCATCCAAAAAATAATACAAAAAATGAAAATTAAAGATATTTTTTTTGTTCAAATTCCTGAGAGATTTCATAATAAAAAAAATTAAATTCAAAGAAAAGGATCAAAAAATTCAAGTACAATTTCAGTTTTTCTGATTTTCTTTTTCATTTATGAAGTCATTTCTTGAAGGTTTTATAATTCCCCAAAATTAAAAAAGATTTTTTTGAGGGCTTGAAGCACCTGGATACAGGGCTTGCACTTCAAAGAAAAAATCATTGAAACCTCTGTGAAATATAATCTTTTTCGAAGTGGGAGTTACATTTGGCAGATTTTGTTATAATTATGGCCAGCAATCAGCTTAGGCTTATGAGCAGTGTTTAAAGCAAAAGAAATGCTGGACACCTTGTGTCAATAATTGCTGATGGGCTCTCACAATGGGGCAATACATTGGATGATATTGGTGATGAATTTGATTGGATGATGAATGAATGATTAAAAACAGCAGGGAGAAGAGCTCCTTCAGTACAAAAGATTGGCCTCTTGTGAGCCCATGATACAACAAGCCAAAAGGCAATTTTTCCGCCCCAAAAGAGCTCTACAGGCTCTACAGGCCTTGTTACTTGGTTTGGACTACATCATCCCGCATGGTTTCAGTCCCTGTACCGTTACAACCAGCCCATTCCGGTCCTTTCTGGTGTTTCCACTGTTATGGGGCTGAACCAGCCCCTTTTCTGTTCAATCCCTGGCTGTTTGTCCGTTAAAACCAGCCCTGTTACCTATCTTAGCACTTGCCACAGCCCTGGCCCCTCATATGGGCCAGGTGGGACCCAGGACTCACCTGAGTCCGACCAAAATCTCATCTGGGGGGGGGGGGGTGTTACCGGCGGACATGCCGCCCCCCCCTCTTTCTCTCAAATCCCTGGAGGGGGTGGTCAAATCCCCCTAGCAGGGGCCCTGGGGGTCAATACCCGCAGGGCTTTGTCATAGGTAGGTGGGCTGGGGGGTGGTCAAATCCCCTCCAGCACATTGCTCCTCCCCCTTGGTAAAGGGGGGGGGGGGGAGAGTGCCCCTTTCCACTCTTTGCTTTGATGGTGGAGGGATGGTCAGGTCCCCCCCACCGCTGGTTGCTTTGTCACGACCAGCCACCTTGTCTTTGCCCTAGCCACCTAGGTCTGGTGGGAGGGTGATGGATTCTCCCCCATCGCTGGTTGCCTCATTGCAACCAGCCTGGGCAGCAAGCTGGTGGCTACCAGCTTCCCCCACCTCCCCTTTGTGATAGGCAAGGGAGCCCGCGCCGTTGGCCCCAGCCCTTGCGGCACCAACAGCCAGCTGCCACCCAGCGCGGCGGCGGAAATTGGCTCAACAGCCCTGTGCAGGCCGTTGGGCCCCATAAATGGGCCAAAGGAAAAAACAGCAGCCCCAAGCGGGCCGCAACATGGGTGGCAGCCCCAACTGGGCTGCGATACTTGTGGCGGCCCCAATGGGCCGCCCCAAGCCCAAAAACTAAGTAAACCATACTTTGGCGGGCCAGCCCGTCTGACCAAGTATTTCAAAAATAAACCTTTGGGCCCAATTATGCCCATACAAGCCCACCCGGCTGTATTTACCCATATACCCCACCGGGCCCATTAGGGCCCGTGTACCAATAGGCCTGTTTCACGCGTTTTGAGGCCAGTTTCCCCAAATCTGTGACATCCACACAGGCCCATAAGGTTTGTGTGAGTGTCCAATGGGTCGCAGAGGCCCACATGTGCATTCCATTTGAATTACACTCATACGTAGCCCATGCGTAAGTGCATACATATTTTAACAGATTCAAAACCCCCATGATTTAAAGGTTTGTGCCCATGAGAAAAGTGATTCCATAGATTTATTATCCAAAATATTAACCTAAATGTTAGAATTTTTGTCATCTGATGGTTCTTCCTGAATCTTGATTGCTTCTTCTAACTTTTCATCTGCTTCTTATTTATCATTATTAAAGATCTTGAGTATATCAGCCCAGTGTGCACTCTACACTTTTCTAGTTTAGTCAATGTTCCAGTTGTACTTCTGACTTAGATCTTAGTTTCCCACCATTCTCAGTCTTTCCAATGTTTTCCTTCCATCAGTGCAGAATTCAAGGCTCAGCTTTGAATATTTATTCATTATTTTTATTTTTTTGTCAACCACTTTTTGGCACAGCTTGTATCTAGATTACTTAAGAAGCCAACTCTTCAGTGAATGAAAATCATCAGTTCTGACTTACCCCAAACCGGAGCAACCCCCTGAGCTTCCTAATAAGACTCCTTGATCTGCCTGTCTCTTCAACAATCAGACCCTCTCTTCCTTCTTTCTGAACTTCCTGAAAGGAGCTCCACCTCTTAAATCTTACACGGTTGAAATCCAAAGCTCCCTTCTGAACCATGTCCTCCATTATCCCCAACCAAAAACTTCTCCTCACTGTCAACAACTACTATACCTGGCCCATATCAATGGAAGGGAAACTTGATTTTATTGATACCTTAGAGATAGTCCTTAAGGAATTCCCTTGGCCCTTATAGTCTAATGATTCAAAACTGTTTGATAGAACCAATTTTAAAGCCTATAATCTTATTCTTGATCATCTCAATGAGGACAAACTCTCCTACATTTCTGGTTCCTTTCCACTGGCCAAAAGACGCAATGGCATCTTTCTCTGGGAACTCCTTGAAACTTGCTACATGCCCAAAGAATTTATAAACCAAACCCTTGCTTTTGCTCAGTTCAACAAAATCAAATTTGAAAACAACATTATCCACTTTGTTTCCAAGATTTGCTCTTCAACTCAAAATATGAAGCTATTCAGTTTTAAGCTGGAAGATTAACTCACCATCATCCTTACCTTGTCAAAGCTGCCCTCAAATTTTAAATATATAAAGAAGTCTGACAAACGCAAAAAAAACAATCAATTATATTCTCAAGCAACAAAAAAAGGACAAAGCCCAAGCAAAAATCAATCCTATCAAAAATTACCCTGGAGAATGTAAAATGGCCTTTTATACTAAAGTACCTAACTTCCTGTACTGCAAAAAACCCAGCCACCAACTTAAAAAGTGTTGGATTAAGTATCCAGAGAAGGCCCCCAAGTCCGGTTCTTGCAAAACAAAAGAGGCCCATTTCTTTTACTTCTAATACTACTATTCTCGCTTGCTTGATCACCCTCTGAGTCCCTCAGCAGCTTCCCTCCTCAAAATCAATTGCTCTCTCAGTGTATTTGCTGCAAAATCAGTTTGCTCTACTTGCTAGGCCAACTCAACCCGTGGCCGCAAATAAATTTCCACCTACTCCTATCTATCTAAACTTCTTCCTGTCTGTTTCTGCTTCTCCGCCCTTGAGATATGGCAATTGAACCATAAATCCATCCAAGCCACCCCCTTGGTCATTTTCTCACTGCAATCCCGCGCTTGTTCAATTGATTGGCCTCATTCATGGGTTTCAGCTTCCTCATTGTGGTCATTCTGAAACTCTGTCCTTGAATTCAATCCTTACGCCTGTTGTTCCTATTGCTACTTGCTATTTCCCCCACTTGGGCTATCGTTGTTGCCTGTAAACTCTTTGCTGCAATTTTCAAAGTTTATCTTACTTTTCTATCAGGTTTGACTGCTAACATCAAAGTCCTTCATAATCTTACTTTTCTACCCGGTTTGGTTGCTACCTTCAAAGCCTTCCAATTTCTTTTTGCCAAAAGTCTTCCAATGTTTCCCTAGTTCATTGGTACTCCTGTTTCATTAAGCCTTCACTTCCCTCAAGCTTCAGGCAAGGAAGTGTGTTAGAATTTTTGTCATCTGATGGTTCTGCCTGAATCTTGGGTGCTTCTTTGGAATTGTCATCTGCTTCTTATTTATCATTATTAAAGCTCTTGAGTATCTCAGCCCAGTGTGCTCTCTATACTCTTCTAGTTTATTCACTATTCCAGTTGTACTTCTGACTTATATCCTAGTCTACCTTCATTCCAAGTAGCGTTTCAACCTTGTGCGCTGAAGAAGCATTGAATTTTTTAAGGAACCCACCCTTAAAGTCTTTTCTGTTCCCTAAAACAATTAAATCATCTATGTGAAAGAATATAGCCATGATTTGGTCTTTTTGGAGGTAGAGACATGGATTTCTGTTGCTTTCCTTGAAGCCATTTGCCTTGATCCACTCACTCAAGGTCTTTTACCAGTTCAGCGGCGCTTGCCTCAACCTGTACAGTGATTTCTTTAGCTTGAGGTACTTTTACCTTTGCTTAGAGCCTGCTGGAGTCTGGATTTACACTTCCTAGATCAGCAGATCATGAAGAAAGGCCCGTTATACATTGAATTGGAGAATATTAAGTTTTCTATCCACAGAGTAGCATAGTAGTGCTTGTAGAGAGGCCACCTTACCTGTGGGAGCAAATGTGTAAAAGTAGTCAATTCCAAATCTTTTGTTAAGCCCCTGTATGCAGACACAAGCCTTGAGGGTGGTATCACCAGTGTGAAGGTCTTGTTTGCATTGGAAGGCCCGGGTAGTGTCAAGGGTATTTTTGACTTCTGACTCATTGGCGTCTTCCCAAACCTTGAGTTCCTCAATTGTGTTGAGCTCTTTGTTGATGGGAGGTACCCAGGTTGGATCATTGAGCGCTTTGTGGATGTTTTTTGGTACTTCAGAGTGATATTATTTGTATTTTTATCAAGGTTTGAGTTGACTTTGGTTTTGTAGATTGGGTCTAAGGGTTTCCAGAGCTTTGAATTCTGAGCTTCCTGATTCTGATTGGTCTGGCTCTACAACAGATTTGATTGGTTTTTTTTTAATTTTCAAGTTCAACAGCTGTTGCGTTTTTTTTGGCTTTGGCTCCTTTGGGTCCCTCATTCTGAGTTGGTTGAGCAGTACCCACGGCTACTGGTTTGCTTGTAGGAAGTTCAAGGCTAGTAGTTGGTTGCTCCTTCAGGAACTTGAAGTTTTTTGTCTTGATGATCTTTCTACTTCTCAATAGATTTTTTTAGGACAAGAGACAAGGATTGTAACCTAAGATGATCCCCTCTTTGCCCTTTTCACTCAATTTCAAAGAAATTTTGGAGTTGCTGAGTAGATAGATTACCAAGGTACCTATTGGCTGGAGATAGTTTGCGGGTAAGTTGGTCTTTTGATGCATTTTCCACCGTGTTAGCCCACATTTTGCAGAAGGACTTTGATTGAGAGCAAAGCAGCAGATTTGAATGACTATGTGCCAGTAGTTTTTTGGTATGGATGTGGAACTGAACACTGAGAAAACTGACTCCATGATGGTAAAATTAGCTCTTTCTGCCTTCCATTGTGTTGAGAGTGGTATGGTGTCCTGATAATGTGTTGTATTGATTTAGACCTAAAGAAATGCTTGAGATCTTTGTTGAAAAATTCTCCTCCTCTGTTGGAGATGATCTCGGAGGGATATCTGAGAAGTTTCTTGGCTTTTTTTTTCAATGACTAATTTGATGGCGTCAGAGGTGGCATCCTTGGAAGGAAGCAGAAATGCGGAGAGATAGCCTGACTTGTTATTGATGATGGTAAGTGCAAAGCGCATCCCTCCTTTTCTTGTTGGATTCAAGGTCCCATGAGTTCCAGATGAAGTTGGTCAAAGACCCTGGATGCAGGAGCTTGATTACTGTCAAAAGGATGTTTGGATATTTTTGCCTTTTTGCATGGCAAACATTCAAAGTTACTTGCAAGAGTTTTTCCAATGCTGTGACCTAGGTGTTTTTCTATTTGTTTGAAGCTGGCATGACCTAGTTTTTTGTGAAGCTCAGTTATGTCAGTTTGAGTTGGATAGAACAAGAGAGGCTGTGATTGCTTTGAGGAGCCAAACTTGATGAGGAGTAAATTGTTCTCTATAAATCCAGTCAAGAGCGTTTCACCATTGAAAAAGAGAGAGAAAGAAGAGGGTTTCTTTTTGAGATTGACTTGAAATATGCATCCCTTATTTAGCAGAGCTCACAGGAAGATGAGATTGACAGTAGCTTCTGGAACCCATGCTTCCTTCTCTAGATGTATTTTTTTAGCTTGGTCCAAAATTTCTATGGAGCCAAAGCCTTTGATGGGCAGTCCTTCTCCTCTTTTTCCTGTTTTGACATTGTTGTCTCCTGAGGGTTATTTTAAAGAGGTGAACAATTTCTTGCCAAAAACATGTGTATTGAATAGCCGCTATCAAGGATATATTGGTATTCAGGGTATGACTTTGCTTTGTCATTAGCACAGTAGAACAAGTACAAATGATATTCTGCTTGGGGTTTCTTTTTGGGTCCCCATCTGGATTTTTTAGGTGGGTTGTCTAGTTTCATTCCAGGAAATTCAACCCAGAAAGAGGATTGAGAGTGGGACTTCACCACTGGCTTATGTTTCCCATCCTGACATCTTGGTTAATCCAATTCTCTTTGATTATTGAAGTGTAACAGGGCCGAATTGGTGTCTGCCGTCTTGGAGAGCTTTGCCTCAAATTTGTTCTTGTTTTGGACTAGATGCTCAAGCACCAAGGAGACAGAAATTTGAGGTCCTGAGTGCATAATTTGGGACCAAATGGCTTTGAGGGACTCGGGTAGTTTGAATTAAATTAGGTAACTAAGAATGTCAGCCGGGAGCTGAATTCCCACCTCTTAAAGTTTCCCCAAATGGGTTCTTACAGAGGTTACAAATATTTTGATGTTGTTTTGGTCAAATGCAAGGTACAAAAAGTTAAAGAACATTTGGGCCCAATTGGCTGCTTGACTCAAGGCAAAGTGGTTTTTGGTGTCCAGCCAGATCAGTTTGGTTGAATCTTCATTTTTGGATTTTATGATGTTGGTGTGAGTTTCAGAATCTAGCTTTGACAAGATGTATCCAGCCATCTTTTTTTGTCAGGGATTTCTGTATAAGGATTTCTTGTATTGATGAGAACAAGGATTCCTTGCATCTTGAACAAATGTTCCATCTTCTTTTTCCAGATTGAATAGTTTGTCTCTGTGAGCAATGGTGTTGACTCAATCAGGGACTTCAGTGCCAGGGCCTTGAAATTTCCTTCTCCTCCTCCTGGTCCAGGTGTTTCTGTCATTCAATTTTAGCCGGTGTAGCTGGGATGATCCATTTTTGGCTTTTAACCGTGTAAAATATTTAATGAATTTGGAAACCTAAACCAGGCTGATTGATTTCAAGTCCAAATGTAAGGTTAGAAACTTTGAACAAAAGTTGAACAAGAAACAGAAAAAACGGCCTGAAAGAAAAACAAACAGAGACTGATGGTTCTACAAGCCAGATGATGACCTCTAATAAGATTAAGTAGAACAGAGCAGTTGAGGATTTGCAGTTTACTGATCCAAACAAAGTAAAGTACTGAGTGCGCCAATAGATTGGTTCAGAGGAATGTTGAGTTGATATCTTCAGTGCAGTCTTCAGGTTTAGATTATTTGGTGATCAAAGTCAGATGGAAGGAGTTGGCTGAGTGGTTGGGTCTGAGTCTTCTGTCATTGGACAGGAGATGCTTGTTTGGCTTTTATGTTTGAGTCAATTGGTTGCTTGAGAGTCTGAGGTGACAGGTACTTCTGGTACATAAGACAGGTGACAGCTAGACACAAGACAGTTGGACAAAATACAACTGGGAATTCAGAGACATGCAGAACACAACACTCAAGATATGAGAAAAATAAATAATAAAGAAAGGAACACCACAACAGGGCTGACACAAAGATGGAAGTAGATGAAAAAAATAAACATTCAATGCCTCCTATCTCTGTATTGATGTATTCTGGCTGAGGTGAGAGGGTCTGACAGATTGCACTGCCTCCTGTACATGTATCTTTGTATGCTGATAAGGTGACAGGTTTGTTTTACCGTCCTGTTCTTCAGGGTAAGCTGGCACTGGTATGTACTTGAGGGTTTCCAAGGTATGTCTTATGTCTTCCACAGGGCTGTGACACCTGTTTGGGTATGATTTTCCCACAGTTGGAGGTTTGTTGGGCTGTATCTTCTAATCCATGACAGATAGGGGCATACTTTGGCTGAGTGACTATGGATTATTTCTGATTTAGAATCCATTTTGGAGGTTACTTTGAGGTTTTGAGCTGTTGCTACACTGGAAAAGTGAGTCTGATGGCTATAGGACAGGTTTGGACTACCACAACGCGAAGCAATCTCAAATTGTATAATTTCTCTCTACTCCACTCCGTCTATCACCATGGTGGAAGATTTCCTCACCAAAGCTGTGGGGCGCACCACCATCATTTGATCTTCCAAAGCTGTAAATTTTCTCTGCTCTCAATCTGAAGCTTGAGAGCAAGGGGGGCTTTTGAAATTTCCTATCCTTCTAATTCCTGTTTCCTCTATTTCCTCACTTACTTCTGCCTTCCTTTTCTATTCTTTGTCCTTGTCATCTCCATTCTATTATACATTGTTTTCGTTGCTTTCTTTATTTTACCAAATCAGGCGCCCATTCACCATTCTCATGCAAAACTCACCCACAACCTCTCTCATGGCTGTGAAACCTCAGCGCGCACTGATCACCATGAAGAACCTTTGTAATTAATTTCAACCCTTGCTCTGACTGTCCAGTCAAAGACACCTGAACCTCAATCCATCACATCAACTCCCACTGAATCAATCTCAAATCATCCCCACACTCACCCCCAATTCTCAATAATCAAATCACAATCCACCACCACTACTCCTACTCCATCAACCTCAAACAATCACCCTCTGGCTTCCTCACTGTCTGACTTATCCCACTATCTACCTGCTCTCATCTCTACTTCCAACTTATTTTCTCCACTGTCTACCTTCAGTTCCTGCCTTCCATCCCATCACGTGGTCAAAGATTCCTTTAGGAATTTTTCTCCTTCAAGAAACTCCATTTAAAAATTTTTTTCTTTCTCATTCTCATTAAAATGAATCTTTAGTTTCATTCTCTTAATTTGTTACTCATTTCACTCCTTCCTGTCTCATCCATTACGCCCTTGTACGCTAAGATTCTATTTCCTTGCATCTACACTATGACCTTGGAAATGTATGTACTTTTATTTCATTTCCTAATACGTTTCATGTCATTCATTGCCTCATTGCCCCTCAACTGTAGTTGGCCGTCCATCAGGTTGTATCTAGTCACTTTGGATTACCTTACAAAGGCTATGCCGCTTGCCTGAAGATTGTCTCTTCAGTTATTTAATTTTATACATTCTTGCATTTTGCTATCACATCAGGCTTGGATTTAGTTTCCTTTCCATTGGAACAATTCATCCCCCTCACTGTGTGCCAAGTTACTCAAACATAATTTTGCAATTTGCAGTTATCTTTGCTACCTTGCACTTGACCTTGCACTTAGTCTTTTTTGAGCTCACAATCATCTAAGATTGCCCTTTAGTACATGGGGTGGTCATGTGAATGTAAATTAACTACATCAACTCATCTATTGTAGGCTGCAAACCTATATAGATTTATTTTAAAATGTCACGTACTTGCTCAACCCAGAACGCTTCCCCCACCCCTTATAATGATGATATCCTTTGGGTAGGGAGATCCAGCGTTCCTTGGGCCAGACAAACTTTAGACTGTTTGTTCCTCTAAATCCCCTTTGGTGGAAACTCTTGATGATCCCCTTGCTCCTCCTTGGGGAGCGGTGGATCCCCTCAAAGAAATAAAAGACTCCAACCACTCCTCCAATAAAACCTTGACTTGTGGTAGATCAAGGGCTTGCACTAATGTTCTCAAACCCAATGCTTCAACCTTGCTCTCAACCCTGATCCAGGCTCTTAACCAAACATCCTTGCAATCTGGTTCAAGTGGCCCTAGCTTTTGTACTCCGGTCATGAAGCAGCCTGATCATTTTACTGGGGAACACCCCCATAAACTCAGAGCCTACTTACAGTCCTGTAAAATCATCTACTCAAACAATCCTCATGACTTTCCTACTGATAGAAATAGAGTTCTGTATGCGTCTTCCTTCCTTGGTTGACAAGCCACGCAGTGGTTTGAACCTTACCCCAAACTATGAGACAAAACTAGCCCAACTTGTATCCTCAAAAAATGGGACATTTTTGAGCAGAAATTTTTCACCCTGTTTGGAAACCCTAATGAAGTCCGAAACACCAAATAAAAACTTAATAACTTAGTCATTAAATAGAACAGCTGAGTTTCCTTTTATATCTCCAATTTGCAAACTTTGCAGTCTTGCATCCAATGGAAAAAGGCAGCTCTTCTACTTCATTTTTAAAAGTTTTACTGATGTTAAAACAATTACTCATTATACTGTGTTTCTTTTTCTAAATATCTGAGGCTGTTCTCTTTGTGCTCTTATTTGATATGTGTACTGAGTGTGTCTTCCTCACTTTCTCCTTTCTTTACTACCCTTCAATGTCCCCTTGTCTTTTACTCTGCGGCCACCCGGACTCTCAATGCATTTGCTACCAGTGCAGAAACTCTTACTCACAAGAAGCGCGGACTCCATTCAACAAACCCTCAATCAAACAACTGTTTTCAATCTCTAGCAACTCAAATCATTCAACCATCAATTCTAATAATAGCAAAAACATCATCAATCTTCATTGTTTGACCAACAAGTCTCAACTCACCGCCAACAAGTAAAACTAGCATCCAGTCCATCAAATTGTAAGAGTATCAGCGTGAACTCAATCATCATTGATATCTCACCTTTTTCCTTTTGACAGATTGTTCAAGGGGCTCAATTTTACAATCCTTCAAATCAAGCTGGCTTTGTTGTCATTCTGAACTGGCTATCAAGTCATATTACTTATTATCCTCACAAATATCTTGACTTTATAGTTTAGCCAAGTTTCAATCCCTCTGCTCTTGGTGACCAATTCAATTTTCCACACAGTTAAAAGCCTTCCTCTCTCAATGTATCAACCAGGGCCTTCTCAAACGCCGGGACCAGGGGGGGATGCTACAAACTACAAATCTCTAGCCATTAAGTCTCTAATTGAATCAACTCCTCTTCTAAGGGCAGACAACTACAGTATGTGGCAAAAAAATTTTGAATAGCTATTCTAGCTGCAAGGGATTTTCCTCATTATGGAAGATCCTGAACCTTTGAGACACTTAGAAGAAGATACAAATCAAGAATTTGTAGCACATATCATCTCCAAGATTGACTCAAACACCTATGATAACATCATTGATGATGACAACAAGGATGATGCAAAGCTAATACGGATGTCAACTCAAGAAAACTTTGCTTCATCACAATCAGCAAACAGGGAAATATTTTTTAATGGATTCCTACATCTGACTATGGACACCAACATCAATGCGTTTGTGACTTCTATCAAGGTCTATCTCAATAAATTGACAGAAACCAGGATAGAACTACCATCCAACATCATTGCTTACCTTGTGCTGATAAAGTTCCAAGCTTTGATGCAAATCATGAAATTGCAGATCACGCACATCACCACCAAAATGAAAATGAAAGTGTCATACTGACACCAAACTCAGTCTAACCTCAGTCTTACCCTCAGGCCTGATATACTTTCTTAGGAACTTCAACCTCAGGGCTCAGGAGACTTACATCAATATGTCTCCAGTAACTATATACCTCAGGATCTTCATGCAGTACATATCAACATATAGTCTAACCTCATACTATACACAGATAGACTCCATAGGCTTGCACATACTCAATCTCCCAGGCTCTACTATACCTCTCTGTCTAACCCATACCTCTTTGGGTTACCTCTCTGTCTAACCCATACCTCTTTGGGTTATCTCTCTGTCTAACCCATACCTCCTCTGTGTGGTTTATCCTTTGGGAATCTTTATGTACATCCTCCTGCAGATTGTATTACATACTCTCTCTACTTAGCAAATACACCACAGAAAAATGGCCTCCACCTGTATGCAGGTGGCATTTCTGTATCCCATTGATATCTCAGGGTTATGTGATGCTTTATCTCATCATTAACTTTCAGCAGGTGGAGAAATAATGTGACTAGAGATCAGCATTTGCTGAACTTCTGGCACATTAGTTCATAATAGATTGTCAAGGGAAAGCTACATATGAGCAAAGCTTTTGCTTCACAAGCAGTCCACACATCAGCCACAAATTACTGCAGTTGGTGTTTGGGAATTCTTTCAAAGTGAAATTTTAAAATTCCAGAAGAGGCTGATTATTTCCAGACTTGAATTTCCATTAACTGGCAAAAACTGGTTAATTTCTCTTATTCAATTCCCAAAATTAAATTCATAAACATTTATTTAAGATAATACTAACACACCATGCTCATAAACTGTGCAAATCTTTCCTCATATAAATCAGCCATTCATGGATTTTTTTCTGTTGGTTTCTTATTCAATAACCTATGTTGGTGTAAATTTATTTTTTATGCTTATACTTTCCATCAGGGAAAATACAGAAAGCCAAGCCAAAATTGTTTTTTCAAATTTCAAAAAATGAAGAATATTTGAAATGAAAGATGAAAAAGTACCAAAGAGAGGTAAGAAAGGAAACAGAACAAACAAGGGAAGAAAATAAAGTCAATATCCTCACTTAGATATCCTGATCACCATCTCTGGTCTGCATAAAAGAGCTGGTTGTTTTGTTTTTTGAGGGAGAATGTTAACTGACACCAAGGCAACAGGCAGGCTTCTTTTTGCAGTGTAGAAAACCAAGAATAGATAAAATTTATAAAAATAGAAAAATGCATTGAACTAGTTCTGGCCTGAGCAGGAGGGCATCCATTGTGGAATAAAATAAAAAGACATGAAGTTGAGTGGGAATAAGGGTAGTCACCAAGGCATGTCATCATTGAACGACTGTCTCATGATTCATTTCAGAAAAACCAAACCCTCATGCAAAAGTATCACATCTTATATTTCTCCAACTTATTTTTTGATGATCCTCTTGGAACCAGCCCTGATAACATACATGCAAATTGCATCCACATATTGCTTGGCTGCAATGCAACAGTACCTGGCCAGAATGCACAAAATTGGATTGTCTTTGCAGCTTTCAGGGCACCTAAGTAGTCCCTCATCAAGTCTTTGAAAGATCATTGGTGTAATTTCATCATCATGGATCTCCCAAGCTTCTGAAACCATCTGCTTTTCTTTTAGCCCAAAGTATTCAGACATTTAAAAGAGATAAGTGGTCCATGGCCATTGCATGTATTGGCAGCAGTAGAACAGTGGAAGAACTCAAGGAGATTGCTCAATTACTGGGCTTGTAAATATATTTGATTTATTACTAAGGTAAAACTTTCAAAAATGAAAAAAAATACAATAGATGAGATAAAACTTTCAAAATGAAAAAAAATACAATAGAAACAACAACATCAGCCATATTGGGCCTTCTTTCCCAAAATTCGTTCATCAATCTTTGAAGGACTAGAATTTTGGAGTTTTAAAGATACATTGGCTAGTTTTTTATTAATTTGGAATGAGCAGCCAAAGTGAGTGTGGGTTGAAGAGGTTTTTAAACTAGGAGGAGGAAATGTAGTCTGATGTTCAAAAATTTGAGTCTGCCAAAGAATTTCAATAATTCCTTTGGCTTTTGCAAAGTCAAAAATACAACCAAGTTTTGGAAAAGATAAACCATGACCCAAATCATTGCAGGGAGCAAGGATAGGCTGTCCGGTTGATCTGTTGATGTAAGAAAATATCCCATATGTGAAACCATTTAAATTGTTCTTATCAGTATGGAGCTTGTTTGAGAAATCATCAAATGTCACAACCACATTGGAAAACATGCTGAAATCTTGCTCAGCTTCCATCCACTCAGATGAAGACCAGTTTGGGATTTAATATTGATCTGAAAACTTCTTGTTTTGAGCATGAGCTGAGGTACACAATGATTGGATTCTTACAAAGATGAATTTGTTGTGTGCAGGAAGATGCTCCCACAGTTCATCATCTTTCTTGATAGTCTCTTCATCCAAACCTGGTTTTTGAGAATAGACCCCTGTTTTTGATCAAAAAGTCAACATGGATTCAATTTTTTGAATTTTCATAAACAATTGGACAAACCTGCAGAGGCACCCCTATCACTTCCAGTAAGAAATCCAATGGCATGCATACAGCCAGTTAAGGCGGCTGTGTTGGTTTTGCTGAGTGAATGGCGGTTCTTTGCCATTAGGTACAAGTCCAAGATGATTTTGCACAAAGTACCCACTTGTGGAGTTTTGGGGGCCTCCAAACTGTGGTATTTGATAATGAAGTAGGGCTGGAATAGGCGGTTTGTGACAGCATTAACCAGCATTTCAGGGCACACTCGTGGTAAGACAACATGATTGGGTGGAAGGTTTTCCCAAAGGGTCACAAAGTATGTTGGCTCATCACAATCTTGTGCAAATTGCCTTCTGGCACGGTTGAACTTCTTGTTACTTTTGGATGTTGAAGTAACATCTGAGTTTGGTAGTCTGTGTTGTTTTCCTACTACTAGGGGCTCCGATCCATGTTGTGTCTCCTTGGCATCTCCTGAAACGCCAAGCTCATCAAAACTACAAACTGTGTTTCAGGATGACACCCAGGAATCACAACATGAATGGAAAACCCAAAGAAAAATAATGCAGAATCAAAAGTTCAATTAGTAATTTTATTGTCAAAGGATATTGAGGAATAAAGTTTAAATCCCATACCCATTTTTACTAGACATTCCTTCATTCAATTCCATCAATATTGATATCTAAAAAAAAAACAAAATTCCATCAATATTGATATCTACAAAAATTGAATACCCTCTTGTTTTTTAAAAAAAAAAAAAAAAGGTTACTTACCAATGGGGTGGTGGTTGTGGTGGATGAGGTGGATGAGGTGGGTGTTGGTGGGTGGTGGTGGGTGGTGGTTGGTGGTGGTGGGTGGTGGTGGGTGGTGGTTGGTGGTGGTGGGTGGTGGTTGGTGGTGGTGGGTGGTGGTCGGTGGTGGTCGGTGGTGGTCGGTGGTGGTTGGTGGTGGTTGGTGTTGATTGTGTTGGTGTGGTCCAGGTTACTAAATAGCTTCCTAGTTGGGGAGAGGATTGGAAAACCCCCCCACCAAGCCTGTCCCTCCCCCCTTGCTTGCTTGCTAGGTGGGGAGCGGATTTGAAATCCCTCCCCCCTTCCCCCCCCCTCGATCTCCCCCCTTGCTCAATCGCAAGGTGGGGAGCGGATTGGAAATCCCTCCCCCCTCCCTCCCCCCTTGCTTGATGGCTAGGTGGAGAGCGGATTTGAAATCCCCCCCTCCCTCCCCCCTCAATGTCCCGCTCGCTCGCTTGCTGGGCGGGGGGGTGATGAAGTGCCCCCCACCGCAAGCCCCACCAGCTCCTTTCCCCTCGCTCGCTTGCCGGGCGGGGGGGTGATGCAGTCCCCCCCACCATGAGCCGGTGGCTCGCTCCCCCCTTGCTCGGTTGCTGGGCGGGGGGGTGATGAAGTCCCCCCCACCGCAAGCCGGTGGCTTGCTCCCCCCTTGCTTGGTCGCTGGGCAGGGGGTGATGAAGTCCCCCCCACCGCGAGCCGGTGGCTCGCTCCCCCCCTCGCTCGGTTGCTGGGCGGGGGGGGTGATGAAGTCCCCCCCCACTGCAAGCCCCACCGGCCCCCCCCCCCTTGGCCGCTCTCTTGGTTCGCCCACCGAGCTGGCCCCCCCCCACTGCGAGCCCCACCGGCCCCCCCCCCCTTGGCCGCTCGCTCGGTCCGCCTACCGAGCCGGCCCCCCCCACTGCGAGCCCCACCGGCCCCCCCCTTTGGCACTTGCTCGGTCCGCCCACCAAGCCGGCCCCCCCCACTGGGAGCTGCACCGGCCCCCCCCCCTTTGCCGCTTGCGCGGTCCTCCCACCAAGCCGGCTTCCCCCACTGGGAGCCGCACCGGCCCCCCATCCCCTTTGCCGTTTGCTCAGTCCGCCCACCGAGCCGGCCCCCCCCCTTTGCCGCTCGCTTGGTTGGGGGGTGTTGAAATCCCCCCACCGAGCTGCCCCCCCCCTTTGCCGCTTGCTTGGTGTGGTGACCAATCCGGGACACCACGGCAAAAAAAAAAAAAAAAAAAAAAAAAAAAAAAAAATTGGATTTCAGTTGTACCCCTATGATTACCTTCATTTCCCCTCATCTCCTTCGACACCGCCTCCCCCCGGATTCGCCAGCTGCCCTCTTCTGCTCGTGCCCCTGCTTGTTCCATCAATCTCGTCCTAGATGACCCTTCGCTCTTTGTCCTCCAAACGACTCCTCGCCATAATCTCGGGTATCCTGATCGCCATCAGCGCCGGCACCAATTATGCTTTCTCAATATACTCAGTCCAACTCGGCCATTGGCTTCATCTCACCTCGACCTGGCTCAACGCCATCGGCCTGGCCGGCAACTTGGGCATGTACCTCTCCTCTCCCTTCCTTGGAAAGCTCGCCGATCGCTACGGCCCCACCCTGCCCTTGCTCGGTGCCGCTACCGCAATCTCCTCCGGCTACGGTCTCCTATCCTTGATCTTCTCAAGTCCCTTCCAACCTGGCGCCCTCGGACTCGCCATCCTGGCCAATCTACTTGTTGGTATCGGCTCCTTGGCTGCCAACAGTTGTGCCGTCACCAGCATCCCCACCGTCTTCAATCCCATCCATCGGGCCACGGCGCTTGGCTCCGTATTGGCTGGATTCGGCCTGTCTGCCTTCTTTTGGACCACCATCGACCATCTCATCCTCATCATCCAATCCAACCGACGACCGCGAGCGAC
The DNA here is from genome assembly GCA_025617555.3 of Puccinia polysora. NCBI lineage: Eukaryota > Fungi > Basidiomycota > Pucciniomycetes > Pucciniales > Pucciniaceae > Puccinia > Puccinia polysora. The sequence goes on from CM062614.1 coordinate 46,141,271, forward strand.
CGCTCGCGGCCGTCGGGACTTTCACCCCGTTGTCGCCGCCGATCGGGCAACAAAAACCGTTGTCGACACCCGTGAACGCTGTCGCGGGTGTCCATCTAGTTGCCCGCGGTCATTCTTGACGCGGGGGACATCTCTTTTTTCTCTCATGTAATTTTTTTTTTTTTTTATGTTTTCATTTTTTTTCGCACCTATTTGTAAATCTCTCTTGTACATAGTATACAGGGCCTCATGTCTATAAAAGGAGGGGCTCTCCCCTGCCTTTTGTCCTATCATCAGAGCATCCCAGAACATGATAGCATCCCAGAACATCAGAGGATCCCATAATCCTATCAGACCATCATCAGTAATCAACTTATCTGTGGGTATCCTTCCCCACCTATCGGAGCCATTTATGCGGGTATATCTAGGATTGCCCCTTGATTTTTTGAGCCTCCATACTCAAACTCTGTCCCTTGTGAACTTGATCCTTATCACCAACCAATAGCCTTGCTGGTTGAAGAAGAAGTCTGAATTCTTGAGTGTGTTATACCACTCTGATCCCTTTTTCCGACCATACTGGTCTTGATCTCTCCTTGATCATCTTTCCGGAGCCAATCACGTTTGATTGAAGAGGTTTTATTAAGCTTAAAACCTGGAGTGTTATACCTCCCTTCTTCTTTGAGGTTGAATTTCTCCACGCTATTCTTGAGTCCCTTGAGAAGTGTTGGGATATTCTTGCTCAAATTCGTTATTGATTTGCTTCTAGAGCTTCATAAACAAATTTTTTTTTGTTTTTTTCAGCCTCCCACAGTTATCTGGTACCCTTCAAGCGCTTGATTGCGGAGAGTTGGGCAGCTTCATTGAGAACCTGGAGGTTGGTTGGGATTGAGTTGATCTTTCCTAATCAGCTGCTGACAACCAGAGTAATTAGCTTGTGGGCGTTGTTACTTACAACTGCCTTGTTCTATTGAACTCTGAACAAACCTTGACTTATTTGTTCAAGTCTTTACCTGCACCATCTTGCCTCAGATAGTGTTGTTTCCATCGCTACCGACAACTCTTATCCTCTTCCTTACTTTGATTTCTCATCCATAAGGTTCTGGACCTTGATTCCGGTTTCATTTAAATATTATTGTAACTCCTAGGAGGGCAGCCTAAACAGCACCTTTCCCCTCCACAGAACTGCCACGGCTTAGCACCGTTTGGAGTCTTACATCGGTCGGGGGGTTATGAAATCCCCCCACCAAGCTGCCCCCCCCCTTCGCCGCTCGCTCGGTTGGGGGGTGATGAAATCCCCCCACCAAGCTGCCCCCCCCCTTTGCCGCTCGCTCGGTCGGGGGGTGATGAAATTCCCCCACCGAGCCGGGCCCTCCCTCCCGCCTCGCTCGCTCGCTCAGTTGGGGGGTGATGAAGTCCCCCCACCGAGCCAGGCCGTGCTAGGTGCATCGACCTCTTCGAAAAAAGCAAAAAAAAAAAAGCAAAAAAAAAAACCCAAAAAAAAACCCAAAAAAAAACAAAAAAAAAAACAAAAAAAAAAACAAAAAAAAAACCAAAAAAAACACCAAAAAAAACACCAAAAAAAACCAAAAAAAAAACAAAAAAAAAAGAACCAAAAAAAAACCGAAAAAAAAAACCAAAAAAAAACCAAAACAAAAACAAAAAAAAGCCAAAAAAACCAAAAAAACCAAAAAAAAACCAAAAAAAAACCAAAAAAACCCAAAAAAACCCAAAAAAAAACCAAAAAAAACACCATAAAAAAAACACCAAAAAAAAACAAAAAAAAAAAAAACCAAAAAAAAACCCCAAAAAAAACCCAAAAAAAAAACCAAAAAAAAACCATAAAAACAGCAAAAAAAACCAAAGAAAAACCAAAGAAAAAACCAAAAAAACACCAAGAAAAAACCAAAGAAAAACCAAAAAAAAAACCAAAAAAAACCCCCAAAAAAAACCAAAAAAAATAAACCAAAAAAAAACCAAAAAAAAACCACAAAAACCAAAAAAAAAAAAAAGAAGTCTTCAATTGATGGCTTGAATGTGAAAAATCATAGGGTATATAAATAAATAAACCCCACTTCAAATAAAAAAAAGAAACTTACTTTTGAACAAGATCTTTACTCACAGGGCTGTTAATTTCTTGTAGTGGCTCACTTGTGGGGTTTCTTCTGTTAATAGATTGAAGAATGTTTGGTGACTGATTTTTCTGAATTTTTGTGTCAATGACACTTGACCAGTGATGTTTTGAAGTTTGATGAAACCTGGGAAAAAATCACTCACATACATTTGTAGAAAAATCTGATTGTAATATATGCGTTTGATGTGATTTTTTTGACCTTTGAACACCAGTATATAGATTACCTCCATATTCAAATGTGCTTTGAGAACATATGGTGCATTGGAATATACAAATTTTTCAAAATCTGGTGGTTTTCTCATTGTTTTTGTTGAATTGGATTGGTTGTTAAGTCAATTTTTTCAGTTTTCAGAAAGTGAAAGGCTTACAGGGAAATAGATAAAAAGATTGATTGGATTTTGAATTCAATCTTACATCTGCTGATGAGCTTAATCATTCAAAATAAAAAAAAAAACTCAAAATCTTATTGGTTCCATTTTGAATATGCATATTAACTTCAGTGGGAGTGTAAGGGAAAGTTACATTTGATATTTTGAGAAATGTCCCTAATAAATGGATCATATTGAATGCGCATGATTGACCAATGTAAAATACATTGGCAATACCAAGATCTCTGGTTTTAAATTCAAAATCAAATTCCCTGATGGAAAATCATGTATTTCATTTGAAGATTGATGATCTTAATAAAAACCCACAATTGGAATTAATATTTTTACATCAGGAAATTTTAGAACTCCACACTAAGCAAGGAAATATCACATGCAAAGAGTTTGTTTGCTTCCCCAAAACAACAGATTTCATGACTACAAATATTCATTTTTCATAATTTTTTTATAGAGAGACTTTATTCAATCATCTGGGAGTGTGGAAACACCAATTTATTGCATCATGAATTCTTTAAATTGAGGTTGGCACATGTTCCATTTCAGAAAAACCAAACCCTCATGCAAAAGTATCACATCTCATCCTTCTCCAACATATCACTTGATGACCTTCTTGGAATCAGCTCTGATAAAATACATGCAAACCACATCCACATATTGCTTGGCTGCACTGCCACAGTACCTGGCCAGAATGCACCAAATTTGATTGTCTTTGCAGCTGCCAGGGCACCTAAGTAGTCCCTCATCAAGGCTTTGTGACAGATCATTGGTGTCCTTTCATCATCATGGATCTCACAAGCTTCCAAAACCATCCACTTTTCTTGTAGCCCAATGCATTCAGACATTTCTTCCCAGAAATAAACTATCAGCAAAGGGGGACAGATTGTTTTTGTGTTTTCTTTGCTCCACCATTGATCTGAATGAAAAATTGATCCAAATTACAGGCATCCAGATCAATGGTGGACCAAGGAAAACACAAAAAGAATCTATCCTCCTTTGCTGGTAGTTTACTTCTGGGAACAAATGTCTGAATACATTGGGCTACAAGAAAAGCAGATGGTTTTGGAAGCTTGTGAGATCCATGATGATGAAATCACAACAATGTCCCATCAAAGAATTGATGAGGAACTACTTTGGAGCCCTGGAAGCTGCAAAGACAATCCAATTTGGTGCATTCTTGCCAGGTACTATTGCATTGTAGCCAAGCAATATTTGGATGCAATTTGCATGTATGTTATCAGGGCTGGTTCCAAGAGGATCATCAAAAAATAAGTTGGAGAAATATAAGATGTGATACTTTTTCATGAGGGTTTGGCTTTTCTGCAATGGAACATGTGCCATATTGATGAAAGGGGGATGGGATGAGGGAAAACGGCTTGAGGGGAGAATGAGGACCTGTTTAAGTAGTTCATGATGGATGCTTTAGCGAGGTGGTTGAGTAGTGGGTGGTGGCAAACAAGGTGTGGCATTTTGAATATGCAATTGATCTAAAAGTGCTGAGTGGTGGGTTAGGGATTTAGCCAGTCCAAATCCAATAGTTGACTTTGAGAAATCCAATCTCACTGCTCAGGGGAAAATTATTACAACTGGGGCTTCCGGTATTGAAAAATATTGGAGAATCACTCTTGTGAAACATTGGATTATGAATAATCATGCAAATCAAAATTGGCAAAATTTCAGAATTAAGGCATAAAAAAAACAAATTGTACCTCAGGATCTCCCTTTGAAAAGCAGACCAAGCAGGGGGATGAATTTTTATTCATACATTATTACCAAGACTAACAAGGTTCAAGATCAAATATTCAAAAGAAAGTTTAATTTATATGCAAATAATAATTATGATCAGCAATATGGAGTATTTTGTTTTTTTTAGCTTTGGTATAATGTATAGTACCATCCTGAATGCTTCTACAAGTGTTTAGGGTTCTAACATTGATTTGTAAAGACATGGCAAGACGGGTATACAAAGAATTTTCTACAGGAGGAAGTGTACAGTGCCAATACTTTTTTGATTGCCAGAGTAACTTAACAATTCCTTTTTGAGTAGAGAAATTGATCCCAACCCCATAGTCAGGTATGACAAAATGCCCATCATGAGCATTTTAGCCCTTGAACGGAGTAGCAAGTGATCCACATGCTTTCTTCTGTGGTATGAATAAAGCAAAGGCAAAGTTGGATATATCATTTTCATCAAAATGGGGTGAATTGCAGAAGCCGTCAGAGGTGAAGGTGAGGTGAGGTGAACAGGAGCTTTTTCCAAGAGGATCATCAAATGATAAGTTGGAGAAGGATGGGATATGATACTTTTGCATCAGGGTTTGGTTTTTCTGAAATGGAACATGTGCCATATTGCTGAAGAATCCTCCAAGTATAATAGAAGCCCTTTCTGAGTAAGACATAAGTTTGTCATACTGGCATTTGGTAGTAGCAGTCTTTAGGTCCTTGATGTATCGTCCAATCATTTCAGCTGTTACCATGGCCTTTCTCCATCCAATCACCCACATTTTTCCAGCCCATGATCTAGATGGTGAGCCCACTGGGTTTACAAATTTCTTGCATTGGTGCAGGAAACAAGCAAGAAAGTCAATATCATCATACTCCTGAGGTGATAGGTCCTCAATCGGGGTAAATTTGATATATGCAATAATATCATTCTGGTCCTTATCCATTAGTAGCACTTGACCATGATCAACTAGTTGAAAGTTGGATTCAACAAAGGCATGGGCCTCTTGTAACTCTTCATTTGTTGGCTTTCTTGGATTTTCAGGATCAATCTGGGGATAGAGCTTGCATTTTTTGTAGGACCTGTACCTCCACAGAATTTTGGGTTGCTGTCCCTTGTCCTTGTTACCTGTGATTTTTTGGGTAAAGAGAAGATCCCTCTTCAATTTGTACTGGGCTGGTTTTCATTCAGAAATCTTACAATTACGATATGCTTTTGTCCTGGTGAATCATGAAAGTAACCACATTAATAGTTGAATGGTATGCAGTTCATATTCACCAGGGGAAGTATCCATAGCATATCAAATCATAGAATTTCAGAAAGAATATTAAAGCCAAAATTGGGGAGGGATTGGGACAATTTCAGCTTGGTGAATCAACATAAATGATAATAACAAGGAAAAAAATATACGCTTCAGTCCTTTTCCTGGCCATGAAAATATTGATTTGGTTGGTAGCAATTCACTGGGGAGAGGACTGTGAGGCCTTATGCCCAGAGAGTTTGATTTACGTTAGGACAACACAGGATTTGAGTGAATGTGGTATGGTGACAGTTCCAATAGAGGTATTGGTGGGTTAGGATGGGGTGAAATTGCTTTATTTAACAAGTCAGGTAAGGAGTTGGGTAAGATTAGTGTTTGAGATACAGGTTCCAACTGTAGTAAGCAAAGATCTTACAAGTAGTTTGTATGACAGTAGTCGTAGTGGGAGGTTCTGGGCTGTTTGACCAATTGAGTGAATGTGGTATGGTGACAGTTCCAACGGGGGGGAATTGGTGGCATGGGATGGGGCAAAATCGCTTTATTTAAGTAGTTCTTGATGGATGGTTTGACCAGGTGGTTGAGTAGTGGGTGGGGGAAAAAAATCTGTGGCATTTTGAATATCCAATTGATCTGAAAGTGCTGAGTGGTGGGTTAGGGATTTAGACAGTCCAAATCCAATAGTTGACCTTGAGAAATCCAATCTCACTGCTCAGGGGAAAATGATTTTAACTGGGGCTTCCAGTATTGAAAAATATTGGACAATCAATCTTTTCAAACGTTTTATCATGAATTATCATGCAAATAGCAATTTTAAGAAATTTTAAAAACAAATAATAAAGCTAAAATTATGAAAAAAGTATTCAAATTACATGCAAGATGACACAATAAAGCTAGAGAAACTCAGAGAAGAAATGACAGCACTCATATTAAACATTTGAGCTTGGTAACACAGAGATTGGAAGGGGTTCTAGGCTGAAAGGCATGTTGGAACAGGAATTTTTGTTCATGTGGTTCATGTAGTCATGAGCAATAGCCTTGGCTAGATCATTCCGGGTGGGTAATGTCAATTTCCCAGTATCTTGAGGGTTCTCAGATATACTGAGCATGAAGGATTGAATGTACATTTGAAGGTGAGACCATATGGGTTCCTTGGCTGATGGTCTCCCATCTGAGACAGACTGAATTTTTTGAAGTAAACAGGGGGGTTCATGAAAATCACATAAAGAATCAATCCTTCTGTCTCTTGAAGCAATAAAGATCCCCCGGATGCCAGCAAGCAGGTAGAAGACAAAAGGGAGGAAATTGTGGGGGCATTCTAGTTGAGTCAATTCAGTGCGACATTGTTTGTTTGAAAACTCTGAGACAGTGAGGGAAGAGTTGTCAACAATGGATGCTGGTGGGTCTTTGCGCTTGGGCTTTTTCTTCTTGCCGGTGGTGGGCTCCTTTGGGTCTTTCTGGGAATGAGCCTGAAGTAAGGTGAAGCTGATCATGATATCAATAATGAAGCTACGTAGCTCTTGAAGACAGTCGCTTGGCTCAATGGTCATAGCCTCTGACTGATTGGTGATCATAGCCTCTGACTGATTGGTCTCAGCCTCATTGTCTAGGACCATGTGATGCTCTATTGATTTGGGCTGCAGTGAATTTGGCAATGTCTTGATGCTTTGGAGCCACATAACCATTTGTAGGTTTGCCTTGACATTGGAGATGGGAGATGTGAGAGGATGGGGAGGCTGTTCACACAGTTCATCGGCAACTGTTTGCACGTCTTGGCCCATTTATTGATTGCTTTTCCAGTGGGATGGTCCAAGGCATGAAGAAAGCGCACCAGATTTGATTCTAGATGAGCAGTTTTCTGATCTAGGGGGGGTGCACCAGTGGGAAAAGTATGGCTGTTCTGCAGGCGGTTGAGGGCAGGAAAATTGATGATGTCTGGTGCCCACCATGGCTCATGTGAATCCGAGCGTAGAAACTCTGTTGCTGTGAAATGAAAAAGTGGTCATTAGCAAAAAGGAATCTAGCAAGCTGATGAGATGTTCAAATAAAACTAACCTTTCTCACGGATCTGCCAAACCCAGTTACCATACTCAAAATTGGCTGAATGGGAGATGTACCGCATCTCTGGTGGTTTCATAGCAGTGGTGGCCTGGAGACGGAAATCCAAAAAGTGCTTCACCGCATCCCATCCCATTTGGAGCTTCTTTGGAGATTTCCGACCCTTGAAGGATTGAGTGATTGAATGAAGCTCCTTGCGTATTCTTTTGTGGTAAATGATGGTAAAATAACCTCTAGTTGCTTGATCATCAAAATCATAAGTGGGCTCCTCATCTTGGGGTGAATCCATACCAGAAACAATGGGCTGGGGAGAGGTTGGGTCTTGTTCAATCACTAATGATTGATTGGATGTCTTGGGTTGATCTGGGGCCACCTGGGGTTGCTCAGAAGCGACTTGGGGTTCCTCCATGGTTGCAGCGGGTTGGGCACAGAGGGAAGGTTCAGGAGTTATTTGTATTTCTGGTTGAGGGGAGGGTGCAATGGCTTCGTGATTTGATGCTGCATCAGGGGAGGAAGGGGCTGGATTTTGATTGCCAATTATTTGTAGATGTGGGGTCATGTCCACAGGGGGATGAGTCAAGCGTGGACTTTTTGGAGGTGGCTGTGAGGGGGGCAGTTGGGCCAATGAGGAGGTGGGTGTGATGCTCAGCCTTTCTCTGCGGGGGAGACACCTTTTACAATTGTTTTCTAAGGGAAAACAAGCCAATCAGACCTCCAAATCTGCAAATGTGAAGAATGACAGTGGGGAAAAAACTAGCCTTTTTGGATAACGCTCAAGCTGGTGTTTAACCTGTTCACAGTATCTTGGATTGACCTGGGGATCCTGAGGCGAGCACAGGTCATGACCATCTCTTGAATAGTATCTACATTCTGATAGAATTCTTCCTCAGTTAATTCATGGACTTCTGATGCGGGGTTGGACTTGTCTGCTGGTGCTGAGAGTTGTTCATCTTCATGAGTTGATGGTGAGGAATCTGTTGATTATGCCAAGGCATTAGTCAATGGAGGCCAAGGTTGGTAGGAATGGTTCTTTTGATTTGATGAAATACAAAAAAGTGGGTCAACAAACCTGAATGTGGGATTGCTTGTGTAGGAGCAGTGGATGCCATTATGAGCGGATTGAAAAATAGATGGGAAAAAGATGTGAAGCTGGCTTGAGGGGTATTGAGGAATGGAGAAAAGGGGAAAAACCTGAGAGAAGGGAGGGTTATTTATAGCCATTGACAAGAAGACTGGTCTCATTTTTCTTGCTGCAACCCACCAAACAAACATGGCTGCTGACCATGTCTACATGATGTGACATGCAGATCCATGCTCATTTGTGTGTCATGCTGGTGTGATGCATGTAGCTTGCATTATCTGGGGATAGACATGTGAATATGTAAGCCTTGCTGACTTGCTGCATTGGCTGAAAAATAATCTAGCACATTTATGGATGATGACAATTGCTTGTCATGACCAACTGCAACCATTAGAATGCCTCATGCATGGTGAGCAATGTTCTTCATAATGGTCGCCAACCATTTCAGGTATTCATGGATGGTGACAATTGATTCACATGAGCAACTGTGACCATTAGAATGCCTCATGGATAGTGAGCAATGTTCTTAATGGTCGCCAACCATTGCAACTATTTATGGATGATGACAATTGCTTCTCATGAAACACTGCAACCATTAGAATGCCTCATGGACAGTGAGCAATGTTCTTCTTAATGGTCGCTGACCATTGCAGACGGTTGGATGATGACGATTGCTTGTCATGACCAACTGCAACCATTAGAATGCCTGATGGATGCTGAGCAATGTTCTTCCTAATGGTTGCCGACAATTGCAGTTCTTCATGGATGGAAACAATCAATTCTCATGAGAAACTGTAACCTTAATGGTCGCCAACCATTTATTCTCCTGCCAGTGTCATGACCAGGACAAGAGTGTCACACACAATAACACACAGTGTAACATCTTATCTACACATTTGGGAGTATTGGTGACAGGTGGTGCATGGCAAGACATGCAAGATGTGAATTGTGAGCAAAATTACTCATGGAATAGTGGAAAAATTGTACTTCTCAAGAATTATGATGCAAGAGTAGTGTACAGGATAGTGAGGAAGGAAGAAAACAACCATATGAGTAAGATTGGGAAGAAGGAGATGAGGAGCTGAGGGAGTGGAGATTTAGGTGTCATCCTGCAGGGATTGGAACACTTCCCTCCAATCCCTGGTGGTGAGAATAGTTGACCTGAATATGATATGAGCACAATTTCATGAATCAGTGAACTGTAAGGTTGGTGGGTATCTTTTGAGGAAAAAAAGACTGACTGGGCAAGTTTCTCCTTGCGTTTCTGAATCTGAAGGAGAGATGGAAAATTCATTGAGGTGCATATGATGAGTGGAGTATGAGGACATTACCTTCTGAATATTCTCCTCAATGGTATTAGGTGAAATTAGGTAATAAACCTGCACTGGCCTTGTTTGACCCATTTGATGCAGACGATCAACTGCCTGTGCCTGGGTTGTGGGGTTCCAGCGGGGTTCCTATGTGGATTAAATGAATGTAGATCAAGTAAATGGAAAAATTCTAGAAATTATTGGGTGCTTACCATGATGAATACAACATTGGCTGATGTGATGTTGATTCAAACACCAGCTGCCTGAATGGAGGCAAGAAGCACATAAGTTGTTCTACTTGCTGAGAAATGCTCAAGAACTGATTCTTGCTGTTTTGCCGTCAGCCCTCCATCCAGACGAAAGGAGGAGATTCCATATTCATCTAGTGTCATTCCAATCCTGCACATGGGGGGAGAAAATGGACTTTTGAGTCGGGTCTGATTGGAAACAGGAGAAAAAGACAGCCAGCTTACAGATCAAGATAGCGTGTCCAACACAAGAAGACCACAACTTTGCTTGCTCCAGCTACCACCACTGATCCTGGCTGAATCATCCCTACAAGCTGTTTGATTTTGGAGCTCTGAAGGCAGGTGTCAATATCAATGTGGTGGACAATTGTTTCAACTCCCATGCTGTGATACTTGGGACCCGACTCTTCTGTGAGAATGAATTGTCCATTTTGGTCCATAATGACATTGGGGTATGCCAAAACAGGATGATTTCATGCTCCTATGAGCTGGCCAAGATCTTTGACGAGTGAAAACTTCATTGGCTTGGGTCCATCAGCAGGCAGCTCATTCCTGATCTTGGAAATGAATTGGTCCTGGAGTCGTCAGTAGAAGTCTTCTGCTGCAGGTGAGAGCGGTGTCTTGATGTAGTTATGAGTAATACTGGGGAGATTTGACAGCTCATCAACCTTGGTCCTTCAAAGAGTGGTGTGTCGGAGGACCATTTGTATTGGGGCAAAGTCCCCTGCTTTTATGTGGGGCAAAAGGGTAGTTGCCCAGTCACTGTACTCATTTTCTAGACTGATACTCAGGAAGCTAAGGAGAGAGAGGAGATCTTGAAGGCAGTTTTGCACTGGCGTTCCTGTGAGACAAACTCTACGATTGGTGGCAACCTGGGTGACCGCTTGGGAAAGCTTTGCCTCGGTATTTTGGATAGTGCTGTCATGCAAGTGAATTGCAGTCAGTTTGGTCCAAAAAAAATATAATTGGGTAGGAAAGATGGCAAGATGAAGGTTGGATTTACTGTGCCTCATCAAAAATAATCCTGAACCATTTTCTGGAGAAGATAATGGAGCGTTGGTTGTTGAGGTTGGCTTGCATTTTGCTGTATTCCGATGACACCAGGTGATATGATGTGAGAATCAGGTCTGCATGTTCCAGTAGACAATCCATGGTCTGATGCTGCCATTTCCCATGGTAGGTAAGAAAATTGATGGCCTTTGACTGGGTATGCTTCATAATCTCTCGTTTCCAATTCTTCAGGAGGCTTGGGGGGCTTATCACCAGTGTGGCTTGGTGTGGAGGTTTTTCAGGGGGGGATCCAGAGGAAGGCCATAGGTCCGGGCTTGCAGCAAGGTGGTTGCAATAAGTGAAATCAATTGTATTGTTTTACCAAGACCCATTTCATCAGCCAGGATAGATCCAAGTGGGGATTCTGGAATGTCTTCACCCCTTGCAAGAGCTAGGCTCTCACCAGTGATCTTGTTCTCCCATAGTGCACCGTTATCAATTGAGGTCCTCTTCCACAAAGCCAAGGCGGATGCAGCGCGTGGTGATTCCCTATCAAGGAGGAAAGCAATTCCTTGAGACTGATGTGGTAGCAATGGGGTTTTGATTACATTGGCTGGAGGAGAGACAGGGTCCAGATCACACCCACTGGGCACCTGGAGTAGAGAGGGGTTGTAATGTAGCTCCTTGATAGTGGACGGGAGGTCTACAATTTCTGTGGCAAGGTTGGAGAGGGAAATGGAGTTTTGTTTTGCAGGATTGTATTGTGGAGGGCGTTCAAGGGTTATTAATGAGGAAACAATGGAGGTGGTGATGGCCATGAGATCACATTCGCTGCAAAATATCAATAATGCCAAATTGAATGTGACAACAGGCTGGGAGGAGACATGCAGAACTGCCTCAACAAAGATCTGTGAAGCTGTCTGGTTGGGAAATTCCAAAGGGCATTTCCCAGCAGGACCAAATGATGTTTGATCAGGGATATAAGGGAGAAGGAGACGTGACAGGGGAAGTGGTAAGGAGCCAACAGGTTGATCTAGCGTTGGGATTCTGACAGCAAGCTTGCTATTTTGGTGAAGAAGGGAGACCCAATGAGTTGTTGGGTTGGAAATGAGATAGGGAAGAACAGTTTCAGGAATTGAGGTGAGGGTGGTTCTGAGGAGGCCAAGACATTTAGCAGTGAAGGAAGCCATGGCTAAGGTTTGATGAAGCTATGTGATGAGTAAGGGATTTAATAGAGGGATAGATAGAATATGTGGGAGATTTTGAGAAGAGCAATGATTGGGAGGGGGAAGAAAAGCATGTGAAGGAGAGTACTTATATCTTTGAGCTGACCCGGAGGTGGCTCTGTGGTAGGAATTCATTTCAACAGATTTTTTTTTTGGTCTGGAGCTCTGTGGCCAGATTTTCAGGTTAGTAGAGGAGGAGTATGCAATTCTGATATCTCTGAGATGTGCATTATGTGGGTGCTTTGTCCCAGCCCACCTGCGCCATTCAAACATGGGATGGCTTTGTTATATTGCATGGGACATAGTCTCATGCTGATGATGTACACCATTGTAGATCAAACTATATACAGTTCTGGGAATGAGTGGCTTATGAAGTCATTAAATTTAGGGTTATGCGAATTCTAGATGTGGAAGTATGCATAATGATGGGAGGGTTGAAATCTCACTTGCATCAATTGCGGTAAATGGTTGGTGACATATTGATTTGACATGCTCTGAAATCAACTTGTGTGCTGGATGGCAACCTTGCAGCTCCATTTTTGACGGATCTACATGGGATAAATGGAAAGGATGCTCGTTTACATGGGATAAATGGAAAGGATGCTGGTAAAGGAACCCAAAATGGAGTTGTACGCTGGGCGGCCAGCGTACAACTCCTGAAAGGATCATGGCGCGTAATACATAATGAGGTTGTGCAATCGGGTGGCCAAGGTGCAGCTTGACTTTTGGGTGCTCCACGAGGGTGTGGGCATAAAATAAGCTGTGGATCAAAACTGGCTTGATATGCCCACACCCTTGTGAAGGGACCCAAAATGGAGTTGTACGCTGGGCGGCCAGCGTACAACTCCTGAAAAGATCATGGCGCGTAAGACATAATGAGGTAGTGCAATCAGGTGGCCAAGGTGCAGCTTGACTTTTGGGTGCTCCACAAGGGTGTGGGCATAAAATTAGCTGTGGATCAAAACTGGCTTGATATGCCCACACCCTCCCCACAAGGGTGTGGGAACAAAATAAGCTGTGGATCAAAACTGGCTTGATATGCCCACACCCTTGTGAAGGGACCCAAAATGGAGTTGTACGCTGGGCGGCCAGCATACAACTCCTGGAAGGATCATGGCATGTAATACATAATGAGGTTGTGCAATTGGGTAGCCAAGGTCAAGCTTGGCTTTTGGGTGCTCCACAAGGGTGTTGGCATAAAATTAGCTGTGGATCAAAACTGTCTTGTTATGCCCACACCCTCATGAGGGACCCAAAATGGAGTTGTACGCTGGGCAGCCAGCGTACAACTCCTGAAAGGGTCATGGCGCATAAGACATAATGAGGTTGTGCAATCAGGTGGCCAAGGTCCAGCTTGGCTTTTGGGTGCTCCACGTGAGTGTGGGAATAAAATAAGCTGTGGATCAAAACTGGCTTGATATGCCCACACCCTTGTGAAGGAACCCAAAATGGAGTTGTACGCTGGGCAGCCAGCGTACAACTCCTGAAAAGATCATGGTGTGTAAGACATAATGAGGTTGTGAAATCAGGTGGCCAAGGTCCAGCTTGGCTTTTGGGTGCTCCATGAGGGTGTGGGCATAAAATAAGCTGTGGATCAAAACTGGCTTGATATACCCACACCCTTGTGAAAGAGCCCAAAATGGAGTTGAACGGTGGGCGGCCAGCATACAACTCCTGAAAGTATCATGGCGCATAAGACATAATGAGGTTGTGCAATTGGGTAGCCAAGGTCCAGCTTGGCTTTTGGTTACTTCACAAGGACGTGGGCATAAAATAAGCTGTGGATCGTAACTGGCTTGATATGCCCACACCCTTGTGAAGGGGCCCAAAATGGAGTTGTATGCTGGGCGGCCAGCGTACAAATCCTGAAAGGATCATGGCATGTAATACACAATGTGGTTGTGCAATCGGGTGGCCAAGGTCCAGCTCCACTTGGCTCCCAGTTCTCTGCTTGCCCCCCAGAGAACAGAGCCAAATTCACCCACCCAGTTTTGGCTGTAAGGCTTGCGCATTTCCTGGCTGAGCAGCCAGGAAATGCCATGCAGTTATGCCCACAAGGGCTCAACTGCATTTTTTTTAGCTTGTGAAAGGGTGTGGGCATAACTCAAGGGACACCTGTTTTGAAGCTTCATTTTGGCTAACCCTTTGGGGGGTTGGCATAGATATCATGCATGTTGTGTTATCAAGCTGCTTGCACAGAATTGCAATTGAAACCATAGGGTGCAGGCATCTTGGTGACACACAACTTTCATGCTTGCCCACAGTTGGCAACAGGGGGATGATGACTTGAATGTTAAAAAAGGTGGAATTTTGACAATGGACAGCCACCATTGCAGCAGGCTCATGGTTGGCAACCATTGGGGCAAGCTAATGGCTGGCAACCATTGGGGCAAGCTAATGGACGGCAACCACTGGGGAAAGCTAGTGGTTGGCAACATTTGGGTCAAGCTAATGGTTGGCAACCATTGGGGCTTGTTAATGGTTGGCGACCATTGGGGCAAGCTAATGGTTGGCAACCATTGGGGCAAGCTAATGGTTGGCAACCATTGGGGCAAGCTAATGGTCGGCCACCATTTGGGCAAGCTAATGGTTGGCAACCATTGGGGAAAGCTAATGGTTGGCCACCATTGGGGCCAGCTAATGGTCGGCAACCATTGGGGCAAGCTAATGGTCGGCGACCATTGGGGAAAGCTAATGGTTGGCGACCATTGGGGCAAGCTAATGGTTGGCGACCATTGGGGCAAGCTAATGGTCGGCAACCATTGGGGCAAGCTAATGGTCAGCGACCATTGGGGCAAGCCAATGGTTGGCAACCATTGGGGAAAGCTAATGGTTGGTGACCATTGGGGCAAGATAATGTTCGGCGACCATTGGGGCAAGCTAATGGTTGGCAACCATTGGGGCAAGCCAATGGTTGGCAACCATTGGGGCAAGCTAATGGTTGGCGACCATTGGGGCAAGATAATGGTTGGCGACCATTGGGGCAAGCTCAACCTAGGCTAATGAACAGCAACCATGAGGCTATGGTAGTGGATGGCGACCATTGAGAGTGAGTCACTCCTCAATGCATAAATGCATATGAGGTAGTGTATAAGATGTGGGTGGATAGTGCGCCCAATTGATGAATCAATCCCTCCCTTCCTTGCTCCCTCCCTCCCTTCCTTCCTCCCTCCCTCCCTCCCTCCATCCATCCCTCCATCATATGATCAATCCATCCATCCATCCATCCATCCATCCATCCATACCATCACCACAAGACTTCTCCACTATGTCTACATCACCTGCACACAGCAAACCCCCACCCTCAATTCCATTTGCCCAGCCCACTGAGCCCACTGGAGATCAACAAACCGCCAATTCAGTACACACCAAACCCCCACCCTCAGTTCTGTCTGCCCAGCCCACTGAGCCCACTCGAGATCAACAAACTGCTGATTGCCCAGCAATCATCACCCCAGACCGTGAGTCCTCTTTTCACTTTGTCATGTTGGCCTCAATTACTGACCAGACCTCCCTTAGCCTCTCTTCCACCACCCCCACCATGGGTTGAAGTTGTCGGCATGGAATCATAATCAAGCCACAATGCTGCACCCCCACCCCCACCCCCAGCCCAGACCGGTGGCTTGATGAGCACACAGGAAGCCTCAGTTGTCTCAAAGTCTAACTTCCTTGCTAATAGCAAGCAGCAAATGGTAAAGCTCCTTAAAATGGCTGATGACAAATCACTGCCACAATCAGTGCAAGACATGGCGGTCAAGGCCTGTAAGGGTCTGCAAGATGCAATGGCCTGTGAGTTGAAACACTTGAATGCTAGTCTAATCCCTGGCTGATCCTCATTGTGTTCTTCACCAGTGGTTGAAAATGGTGATGACCTCCCTCCCAAGGAGGAGGTTCAGATTGGGTCTGCAAAACTTCTTGCCAAAAGACGGGCTGCAACTGCCTCTGCCAATCCCAACAAGAAGAGGCATAAATTTGCGCCCTTGATTGAAAGTGATGAAGAAGAAAGTACCTCAGGCCCCACTACTCCCCCCACAAAAGCTGCTCCAAATGAAGTGCCCTCCAAAGAATCCCAAAATCCACTCTTTACCCCTGAAGTCCCAGCAGAGCAGGCCTCCATAACCACTCCCCTTGAACCCAATGATCCACCGGTGGTACTAGACTCCCAACCCACCAAGGGGGCTACTCCCACCGCTGCCGCTGATCCTGCAAATGACCCTGGTAAGTCAATTCCATCACATTCCTCCAAATTCCCTCCCTGATTGCCAATCACTGTAGCTACCTCCATAGATTCCCCTACACTTTTCAAAAAATACCAGGCTGAACTCCAGGAAGCCATTCAACCCTTTGCAAATGGCATCATTGACTCAAAGTGCTACAAGAGCGCTGTCAAGGCAGCAGTGCACCTCTTTGGATTACGTGCAAAAGACCACAAAGAATGGTGATCTTACCCTCAATTACTATCTCACACAATCCGTTTCAACACCATCAGTGCTGGTATTAAGGAATGGATCAGTCAATTGGCTACAAGTGGTAAGCTTCATTCCACTGGGATCTTTTGCCCTCACAGTAGCCAACCTCTCCTCATTCCTACAGATGCAAATCCCTTCCCACCTCCCACATCTGAGCCATATTACATGCCAGATGTATTTGCTCTGCCTCTTCTACCTGGGTCACCACCCCCTCCAGCCACCACCATAGGTTCTAAGCTGCACAATCTCTGGATCCACCTTACTCACCCTCCAGAGTTTTCACAGGTTAGATGGGCACAATTATGGTTCCAATCAATCCTCCTGGTCTCAAGAGAACTTACCCAGCCACCAGAATTTATCCAACCACCAGATACTGAAGATGAGGCAAGCCGTGATATCTCAATCATCAAGTATTTTGCCGCTTTTCTTGGCTCACATGAAGACATGGCTTGGATTGAAGGACAGCCAGTTGACAGCCCTAGTCAAGAATCTGGCTTCAACTCCCTGGACAAATTGGTTGACAACATCTACCACCTGCTCATTGCATTTGCTCTCCTGTGGACAAAACTTTGATTGGAGGGTTCCTCCACAGGAGTGGCACCACAGCAGGCTGAGTTCAACACAATCATGGTCACCATCACATCCCAACCCTACTACCACATTCTTGTTGCCTACCTGGTAGCCGGAGTACGTGGCCTCTTGCTGATACCATCAGACATTAGGAAATTTCCCCTGGTTCAATCCCTCCAGCTCCTGAGCCTGTCTTCAAAGCCAACCAGCTAGAGCCCAAGGACATTGAGGAACAAGTATTGAAGCGGAAAAACGCTTATATAGTGCAGCTTATCCAAGACTGCTTTTTCAGCCCTGAATTTTGGCCAGGAACACGGGTATCCCGCATGGACTTGGCAAAATGTCTTGTCCTTGATTTCATTGATCATTGGCTCTCCCAAAACCCCTCAACTGATAATCCTGTATTTAGTTTACCTTGCAAATCTAATGTTTCTATTTCAGCTATCCCAAATTTATCAGTTTCTTAGTGTACTAGCTTTTCTTTCTCCATTGCTTTTAATAATCATGCTTATAAATCAATTCATGTATGCCTTATGCAACTTAATCCTTGATAAATGAGTTCATAATGTGACATTGCAGTGAGCTGACTCCCATGAGCACCTGTGAAAGTGAGAGACTCAAAGCCCATGCACACTGTTCATTCATCAGAACCATTGGCCAGATGCATTGTGATAGCTCTATGGATGGTGACCATTGTTTTAGTCCACTGTTAGCATCTGATCTGATAATGTGAGACACTCAAAGCTCATTCAAACTGTTTATTCACTTGCCCAATGGGCCAGATGCATTGTGATAGCTCTATGGATGGCGACCATTTTTTTAGTCTAAAAAATTGGCTCAAAACCCTGTGATTAAACTTGGGAAAAAATTGATTAAACCCAAAAGAAATTGTTTCCCAGTCCAAGCATTCTTAAAAACACAATACTTGTTTCATCCCGGTTTGTGTTATCCCTGCATTCACAAGATTGAATGGCATGTGCAATGTGCTGTGTGGCAACCAAGCACTTCCAGGTAACCTGATCATTGAAACTTTTCATGACCTCAATGTCATTTCCACTCTCTTCCATCTATGTATTTCAACATCAAGCTCAATATAAAGTGCCCAATCTCTCAGTTGTTTTTGATACATATACTCATTAATCACTTAAACTCATGCATCACTTACAGAGATACTAACACTGAAATTTGTATATCAACTTTTATTGCATTAAGAAATATAAGAATAGAAAGGCTCTCAAGATACAGGAGGAAACAAAAGACCACCCAAGTCTCAACTATTGTTGGTGCGATCCACTTGCCTTGGGGGTGTGAGCTGGAACTATGCTAATTGTGGTACCAGGCTTCTTCTTGATTTTTTCTGATAGTAAGTTGATGGCTGCAACAATTTTTGAGTTGCCACAAGGAGCCACAAGTTTGAGGTCAATTTCCGAAAGGGCTTGCAGTGCTGCAGGGTGATAAGCATCAATTGGAAGTTTTTTTGGGAATTTGAGGAGGGTGAATTCCTTGGGTTTCACCTTGCCTGACACACGATCAAGTAGCTAATGCAACTGCTTGATTTCTTGGTGCTTCATAGCAACTTGTAACGTTATTTAATCTAGTAGTTGAGTTAGATGATTTAGTTCACAGCTCCTCCAGGGGGTTTCAATTGTTGTGCGAGAACCATCTTTATCCTCCTCCCAATCAGAAACAACATCCACACGGTCAAATATTGCGATGAATTCTGCTGCTTCTTTGGGAAGGTATTTGCGGGCTGTGTGAAAACACTTTTCACTTATCTGGAATGCAAACCAACACACACCATCAGTGTCCATTATTTGAATAAAAACCCCCAGGAATCATGCTCTGACCTTCTTTTTGGCTCGCTGGATGGATTTGCGTTGGGCCTTGGTAATTTTATTTTCTTGCAACTTTGACCCTAATAGTTCAGCTCGCCGTATTTCTTTTCCCTGCCCCAAGACCCATCTCTCCAATAATGCGCTAATGTTCTCCATGCCATCCCACAAAATACCAGGTTGTGCCTTTTTCCAGTTTGAGTAATGCTGGACTATGATTGCACCTATTTCTGCATTCCAGCCCAATGATAAAAAGGAACTTGCATGCCACTCAAATGTAATCCTTGAGAAACCTGCCTTTTGCACATCCCTCTCACATGTTACCTTAGCACTCCATGGGAAATTGTCGGTTGATGGCACATTGGGTGCTGGGTGGAATTGTGGGGGTACCATGTTTGTTCTGAGTCTAGCCACTTCTTCATTGTATTGCAGCTGCCCATCTTCCTGATTTGCCTTTCCATGTTCTTTTGGACGGAATCCAGATGCGCCATGACCCGCTGCGCCCTCATAGGAGCCCACTGTTCCCATTTCAGTATTTCTTCAGGAGAGGGAGGTGAGGGGAATTTGGTTATGTTTGCTGGCATCCCCATCAAAAAGCGGACCCATTGCCGTAAAGAACGTGAGATTGTACTAGATTGAATGGGGAGGGGGGTTTTTTTGACTATCCGGCACACTTGTCTCAATTCACGGCCTGAAGTCTCCTTGTCAAGTTTCCTCTTTTCAGAACGGTTGGTCAGTCCAATCCTAGATTGAGCAGTGCAATCATTCATGTCCACTAAACCAATTGCAATCAGCATCTCTGTGTTAATGAAATTAGTGGACTTCCCAGTTAAATCATACTGCTCACCTGATTCTGGTATAGTATTCGCATCTGGGGGAACCCCCCTGAGTAAGTCATCCAGGTGTCCCTCATGATATTGCAAACCAAAAGATACTGTGTCTTGCACACCAGAGGATATTGTCTCTACAGGCAGCATTGGAGTGTCTTGACCAGCTGCAGCAGGTTGGGAGGTATGGGCAATTTGGTCTGGAATGATAAATAAATAATATTGAAGGGTTGGCTAAGGGTAATATAATACTATAGTACTAGTCCCGTAATGCCCCAAATGTGGGGAGGAGGGCCCTATGGATGGTGTGAGAGGCAAGGCACAACGCAGCTTATGGTTAAGTTGCGGAGCCGACGCTGGGGACTGAATTGATTTTGGAGAGGGTTGATGTTGGTATTTTCTAAACCTTGAATAACCAATATTGTTATAGAGATAGATGGTGAGTCTGTGAGATAGTATTGTTGAACTGTGAGAGAGTATGAACAGATAACTTGATGGATAGACCCGGTGATTGGTATGGGGGAAAGAACAGATAGAGGATGATGATCAATGTGAGATAAGAGGATTTCTTATTTATATTCCTAACCTCCTCCTTCACCATTCCCCAATTGTAAAAATTTGACAACTGATGATTTTTCTGTCCAATTCATTGGAAACTAATACAATGCATGATGACAATCTTAATATCCCAGATTCTGTTGTTACAAATATTACGTCTACCAACCTCACATCTAATCTCCATTTCATCATCCCTTAGGCCCCATTCATGTCCACACAAAGTGTCATATGGTTGGTGTTTGGTGTCCACTTGTCCACGTTCCCTGAAATGATGCTTGTTGATACTTGCCAAGGTTTCAGGTCACCCATAGGCCAAACAACATGGGTACATTCATGTTGAAATCCCTCCCTGCACATTCCACAATCAGTTTTGACCTTGTCCTCATATCAGATAAAAGGGAAACTCACTACTCGTGCCAGGGAAACCAAAGTCATTGTCTTGCCTTGATAGCCAAAGGTCCCCGCAACATTTTCCAAAACGGCCACATGCCCCACTATCTCCTTTCCCCTCACCACCACAATCTCCCCTAGATCTGTTGAGACCACTCGCACATTTAAGTTGGGATGGGCTGTGTATGGATCTTTGGTGTCTTCTGAATGTGCATCTTGAAATAACTGAATCACAAACCAAACATCCCCACCTTCTGATTGCACAAAGAGCTCAGTGATTTGACAAAATGAACAGAGTTCATCCCGCATGATCTCCACATAGGAATTGGAGTGATTTTTCCCTTGATCCAGCCGCTTCACTGTAAATCTTTTATGATGTATCAAGGTACTGTTGATTTTATGCACATTGTAATTGAGAGACACATCCTGTTGCAGACCCAATCTTCCAACCTCTTGTATCCATAAGCAATGGATTTCCGGGTCTAATGGGGTGAGGCTGAAGCGGGGATTTGAGTTTTCTTTTCCCTTGTTAATTATGTTGGAATGGATCAATAAACTTGAATATTGACTCCTTGATATACATGTCTTCATGATTGTACCATGTATATCACCTGCAATCAATTCATTTATTATTTGCTGTGTTTGCCCAGTAAGAAGAAAGGTCTACAGCATGATTCTTAGTCAGCTCACCTGTGCGATTGTTCTTTGGTATCCTTCCCAAGATACCATTCAACCTTTCATGGGCCCAGGCTGCCGTGGCCATTGGTGGACCAAACCTTTTGATCACTTCTGGGTAATGCTGAGTAATGTGTACGTTGGGTTTACTCCTTTGTTGTGGCCATCCATTCCTTAGTGTTTGACGGTATTCCAGCATTAGTCAATCAACCTCCATGATCTCTTGGTTTGAAATATGATGCTTCATTAACATGTTGGTTATGTAAATGAGAAGAATGGTTGAGTCCTTCAAGATTGTTATTGAGCCAGTGTGATCAATACCGGGTCTATGCTTACCACTCCACAAAGGAATCATAGCAAGGGGATATTAAACCATGTAGAGTGTCAGCCACTCCGCAGCCTTGAGGGATTCTGCACCACAAAACCCAACATTCTTTGGTACCCTTGTCATCCATGATGGCACCTTTGTGTCCTCAATCACCTGTTGGATGCAACTCAAATCGTGAAGCATTAATCGAGGCCCTTGGATGGATGATTCCACTTGAGCTGCTTTCCCTCTGTCATAATCCTTGTTCACTGGAATGCTTCCCTCACCCCCATCAGCTTCAGAGTACTTGTGTGGCTTCCTTGACTGGCTATACTTTGTGAACTTCCCAAGCTCCCAATAATTCTACTTCTTAAAGAATACGAGTGAGTACTAGTATATTCAGAAGATGGTTGAGATTTCTTGCTTTTCTGTGAGGCTGATGATGATTTCCCGGCCTGTGAAGATCTCAATTCATATCTTCTGGATTGACTCATTGAGCTTCCTTCCATTATTTGTGTAAGTGCTCTCAGATTGCTGGCATTAAGCCGTCTCTTGGGACTTCTCTGGTGGTGATCACCCTCCTCTGATTGATCTTCAGGAGACTTCCTTTTCTTCCCCTTTCCAATGACGCTTTCCACATTAACCAGTGATCCAGTTTTCTCTTTTCTGTTCTTCTCTCAGATTTTTTCCTACCCCAATTCTTCTCCCGCTAGAGCAATGTTAAGATAACTCATGCTATGATCCTTGAGATTTCCCAAAATCCACCCGTGCATAAGCTCTATTACTGAATATTCTATTGGGCGCCAATATGGAAGTCTTTTCAAACAGCTTGCTCTGACCCCCTTCTCCTTGGTAATTTGATCTCGCTCCCATGATGTCTGACATTCCCCCCACTTCTGTGCATTCTTCATGTGCTTGGCATTTCTCCTTGGCTGGAACTCCTTGACATTTGGATCATTGATCTCGTCTTTTGTGATTTGACAATATGAGCAGAACATGGTTGAAGAATGACCAGAGAGCCCTGCCACCTTGCGCATAGCTGGCAAATCCCCAATCAATGGGAACAGTGCAACAAATATCTCCCTACCTTGAGGAAATAGGCTGGTTTCAGAAAAACATACTCCTTCCCAGAGTTCTTTGATTTCATGAACCAATGGATCTAGAATGTGGTTAATTTCTTTGGCTTTGGGTTCCTTGGGCCCAGGGATAATACCAAAAAGGAAAACATTCTCTATCTTGTAATGTTCTGCTAGTGGAATGTTGAGACAGAACAAGATCACTGCTCCCACTGAGATTGATTTGTGCCAAACCTTATTTCCAAATGGGTTGAACCAATCCACATAGAGACTGAAGACAAGGTGCCCTGGTTGTTGCGTAAATTTCCTCTTCTTTTCTGCGCCTCCAACAAAGTTGCGCCAAACTGAGCCATCCCAAACATCGCTCATCAAATTTGAATTGAGGTTTTTATGATGAAGATTGCTTTCAATGAGCTTTTCAAACTCTGAAAACCATAATTTTCTACCAAGCCAGGCCTTCAAGCTTTGATAATGAAATGTTCGAGCTGGTTTGATGGGTCTTTTATGGTTCCCACTGTTCTTCATCAGCAATTCTGTATCACAGTAAATGCCCTGCTCATTACCAGTTTGGCGCACAAAGATTTTGCTAGTGGAATAGAACTTGGCAGTACATTTCTTGACAATTGATGCTTGGTTGTCGGATTTGTCTGGGATTGGATACAGCTTGAAGCATTCTTGAAAGCATATCCTTGTTTCCAGGTTGGGCTCCAAACCTAGCCTTTGAATTAGAGTGACTTTGCTTTGAGGTATTGCCTTCATGTTGTTATTTGAATCAAAATTGAATTCCCTCCCCAGATTGTTAATCTTCTCCTGCTCTGTCTTCAAGAGATCTGTGATTTCCGAGTCACTAAGTTGATGAACAAGGCACAGTTTTGCAGCTCGGAAGGCACAAGCACACTGTGCCTTGGGACTAGATGAAAAGAGTTATACTTAAGGTCTTGAGTATCAAACCAGTGCCCCCCCGGTGAAGTGGAATCTGAATCTGCTCTTTGCTTTCATTCCTGGCTGGATTGTTGGAAACCTGAAAATCATTATAGCAGGCAAATCAGACGATCAGCACATGAATGTACAGTGTTAACTATTTCCCATCCCTCCTCTCCACTTACGTGACTGCTCCCTTGTAATGGCAATATATCTGTTGTGACTTGCAGGGCCTGATCATTGAGTCTGCTTCTAGCCGCCTGATGTTTCTTGAAGGCAGAGGGAGAAAAAGCCGTTCCTATCTTTTTGTTTCCATCTTCATCTTCATATGTGCCCTTGCCACATTTGAATTCCAGACATTGGCATATCTTCCATTTGGCTGTCTTCATATCAATTGATTGATGGATGGATGGATGGATGGATGGATGGATGGATGGATGGATGGATGGATAGATGGATGGATGGATGGATGGATTCATTAAATGATGGAGGGATTCATCAATTGGGTGCTGGGTGCACTACCCACCCACATCTTATACACTACCTGGTATGCATATATGCATTGTGGAGTGAATCACAATGTTCACCATCCATTACCTTAGCCTCATGGTTGTTGTCCACTAGCTTAGGCTGAGCTTGCCCCAATGGTTGCCAACCATCAGCTTGCCCCAATGGTTTCCAACCATTAGCTTGCCCCAATGGTTTCCTAGCTTGCCCCAATGGTTGCCGACCATTAGCTTGCCCCAATGGTCGCTGACCATTAGCTTGCCCCTATGGTCGCCAACCATTAGCTTGCCCTAATGGTCGCCAACCATTAGCTTGCCCTAATGATCACTGACTATTAGCTTGCCCCAATGGTCACCAACCATTAGCTTGCCCCAATGGTTGCCAGCCATTAGCTTGCCCCAATGGTTGCCCCAATGCTTGCCAACCATGAGCCTGCTGCAATGGTGGCTTTCCATTGGAAAAATTCCACCTTTTTTAACATTCAAGTCATCATCCCCCTGTGCTTTGCAATTATTGAATGCTGACCCTGCTCTCCTACTTTTGATAATCATGCAGTGTAAACAACAAACAACCAATCATTGTACAATACCTCATGAATGCACCCTCATCAAAAAACCCCAGACTCTTCAATCAAGCTGTTTCCAGCAGTGTCCCTGGCTCCAACTCCCACTTCTCTTGATGTATCTCATCCTACTGTAGAGTTGTGATGAATATCACCAAGTTAACTGATACTAACTGGCAACAAATCCGCAATTCCCTCCAACAATCCCAGGTTCAATCACTGCCATCATCTTGCATTCATCAACAGATTCACTCAACTATCTCTCTAGTCCCAACCAAGTCTTCATGTCTACTACATGGCATATCAACCCTAGCAAGAGAGGTTTTTCTTCAAGACCTTGCACAAATCAACTTTCCTTGCTGTGGGTTCAATTTGTCTGAGCCTTGGGAATTGCATTGGAACCAGTTGTTTATGGGACTCATCATTAAACATTGGAACCATGCCCATTCACATGGTGCATTTTGAAACTACCCATTCAACTCAGTGCATAACACCAAATTCAACCTTACCATTTTCCTCAAGAGGTGGTTCATGGGCAGGAGATCCAATATCAAGTCCAGAAAATATCTTTCAGAAGCCCATGCAGCTAAACAAAATCAGACAAGAAAATCCAGATGGCGCAAACAAGTAAGCAATTACTCCCTGTCATCCCATGGTATTTTTTACCCCAATCTTTTTCACATGGTTTTTCCTCTCTGCCTAAAGCTCTCAAATCAACAAACAGAGATCTTGGAATCACTTGGATTACCAGAAAATCAGTCCAGTATATTCAGTGAAACACAATGTTGCTCTGACACTGAGGTCTCCAATGAAAAGGTCTTCCAGAAGGTCCAGTGCCAATGGCGATCTCAAGGTTTCTCTGCCCTTGGTCACCAAATAGATTAAACATTTGACAAAATGAAAGCTGAGAAACTTGGTAGATGGTACAAACATGGTCAGTCAATGTGGATGATGAGGAAACCTTCCAACCTCCAAGAAAAACTGACAAAGGTGCCAACAAGACTCCCCAGCAACTGTTATCATCCTGATTTGATTTCTTCTCTTTCTCCAGAGGGCAAAAAGCTTTTGGATATGCAGCCTCCAATTGAACTTGCCTTCATAATGCCTAAACTCATACCTTAAAATATTTGTAGATCTAAAGTCATGTTTCAATATTGATTCTTGTGATAATAGAATGTTCAACTTTCACTACTTTAGTCCATAAACTCTTGCAAGGATATCCTACTTGGAATATTTTTGTCATCAGACATACCTGTGTTGTAAAATCACATAAATATCATTCAATCTTGAAAATGTCCAAATTGTTTTAATTATCTTCCCCTGCATCAAAATACATTCTACATTGTGCCATTATTATCAACATAACTGTACCAATACCATTTACATAAGAGCTCCTTCATGCAATGATTTGATGTGGTACATACCTTTGACATATAAGTCTGCTTTTGAAAACCATGCACATGTATGTGTATGTGTATGGTCTGTAAAGCGTGTTTGGGTTCCAAGCCAAGTTTTTCCAAAGGCCTGAAGTTGGGGGGAGGGAGGCTGGTCAATTTTGGTGTGACTAGCTTTGATTGGCATCAAGTGCAGCTTGATTAGGTGCAAATTTTTAATCCCCACAAGCCCAACCTAATCAAGCTCCCTGGGTGCCAATCCAAGTCCCACTAGGCACATACCAAGTCAAACTTGGACAGGCATCCAGACACGCTTTACACACCATATGTGTATATGGCCATGGGAGAGGCCTAAAACAACATTTTTCATCAAAAATATACAACTTTGGGTTGCAATATACACCCCCATTTGCAAATTTATGGTGTATAAAGCTGGTCTGGGTGCCTGGCAAAGTTCCAGGTTTTGTTTGTAAAGTGTGTGTGGCACCCAAAAAAGCTAGCTTGGCACCCAGCCAAGTGATCTTGGTGCCCTTTCAAGTGCCAGTTGGCACATAACCAAATTGGCCTGGTGCCTTGCCAAGTTGGTTTGGGTATCAATCAAAGCTGGTTGCGCAACCAATCCTCAACTGTATTGTTTCTCTTTTTTTGACTCAAAAAGTTATTTTTTTTACTTTTTACTTTAAATAGCTGTGTATAAATTAATAAAATGAATTTAAACAAGGTTGAAAAAAAAAACTTACCTTGTTAAATATGATTTGACAAAGTCCCATGACTTTTGTCTACCCACTGTACCTTTCCCCCACATCATCCAATTTGTCCGTCAAGCAGGAGAAGATGAAGAACAATGAGAAAAAAAAACAATAATATATATATATTTCAGAGCACGCCTTACCAGGATGGGTTTCCCAGAAGATACCACTCATGTAATTTTCCCCCACATCATCCAATGAGTACCTCAAGCAGAAAAAGATGAAAAACTATGAGAAAAAATACAAATAAAATAAAAATAAATAATCAAAAATAAAGTTGAAAGAAATATCCAAATTATGTAATCCAATTCAACTTGTGAGCTCAATTCTCAAACGCACAAATGATGCTTATATCTATTTGGTCATATTAAGAACTAAAATGTGGTTACTGATCACTAGGGTGTTATTTAAAACTATTTTCCTGCAAGAGAATTTTTATCCCCCTGGTTCAACAGGCAGCAAAATGATCACTGCAACCTGGTGGTTGAAAAAGTGAATTCTTCACTCCAACAGTGTGTTGGAGTTGGTGGCTCACTCCTCAGTTAATTTTCCAAACCACCAATTACATAGTTATGTAATTGGAGGTAGCATTTCTGATAATTTGGAGGTTGAATGGGTTTTCCACTGGCCCCTGGAACTTGGTGGAGAAATGTGAGTTGAACTCCACTCATGGATTCTGTCCAGGACCAGAGGGGATTGAAGGTGTAGTAGGGTAAAGACATGTGGATGTAGAGTTGAGGGTGATGTGAAAACATCTGTCAATGACAGAGGGGGGAAGGTGAGATCAACTGAAGATACAGCAGAGATACTTCTTGAGATATAGCTTGGATACAGGTGAGATACAACTTGCCACCTGCATACAGGTGGCGCCCTATTTTTTGTGGTGATAGTTTCATGACTCCCATGTACACTGTACATCCTTCAACTGTACTCTCCCAAATTAGACAGCTCAGACCTGGAACCTTGTCCCAATGTAGAAGCAGCCTAACCTAATGTAGTAGCATCCCTGATCAGCCCTCTCTGTTACTTAGACTGTTCCCATGACATCATGTGTGTAGTATGAGCCCCAATCACTTGTACCTCTGTTGTAGTTCCAACCTCTTGTCTATTTAATAAGCCTCCTCTTTCCTCTTCCTGATTCTTCCCCCAAGAAATCAGTTTACTACTTCTTACTAGGAGATCTTTCCCAGCAAGTGTCATTCAGCACCATTCAACCCAATCCTCCTCTGCTCCTGTTAGCCTCCTTCAGTAACCTTGCCCCCAAGCCTACTGTGGGTAAAGACCCCTCTGTGCCAAGCCCTGCTTGCATGTCAGCAGCCCTTGTGACATCAAACTGATTTCTTCCCCAATAAACCCTTCTTCACCAAACACCCTCCCTATCCTTTTAGACAGCATCAAACTTTGCTATTGAGTTGTGGCAATTTTTGTTTGCTTTATTTCTGTCCCTACCTTGAACTTGGCTATTTGATTTGTGGCCATTTTCATTGCTTCCCTTACCTTACTGTCAAACCTACTCAGAGCTCCAGCTCTCCACCCTCTAAGTATCACTTCAACGCTTCGACGCTTTGACACTTTGACACTTCAATGCTTCAATGCTTTGACGCTTCAACACTTCGACACTTTGACGCTTTGACGCTTCAACACTTTGACGCTTCGAAGCTTTGACACTTCAACACTTAGAAAAGGTATAGTAACCAGTATTTGACTGTCCCATACAGGTAATCAGAGGAAGAAAAAATTCCTTTTTTAATCATTTTATTCTTGCTCCAAGGTGAAGAACAAATTTTTGGTAACTAATTATTCTTAGAAGTAAGAATGCCCCCACGACGTGCTCTTTTTCCTCACATTTCTAGCCCAGCAGTCACCCGCAGCTCTAGGGTGAGAGGTACCACTGAACCTACTGACCATTCTACCCCTAGATCTTGTGGAACAGTTAGGACCTTTTCTAACCTTATTGCACCAGTGGCTACCACTTCCACTCCTATGGATACAGGTTTATTGGAACCTATTCCCCAAGTATCCCTTTCTACTATTCCTTCTTCTGACAATGCTAGCCTCCACAGGATCACAGGTCAGTTTCCAAGCCCAGGTTACCATGGTTTGGACTCTCTTGCCTATGATGCAAGCATGGTCCCAATACCAGGAGAAGGTGAGGAAGATGAAGAGGATGAAGACTCAGGATTTGATTCCAGAATCTTGAGTGGCCTGGGTTCACCATCCCCAGAGGGTAATCCTAGTCAAACTTCTAATGCAACAGCAGTCCCTTCACCTTCCCCACACACCAACCTTCCTTCCACCACTCAGGCTCCTTCAACTGATCCTGCCCTGCTGACCATTCTTCAGCAAATGACCACTGCAATGACTCATCTTTCTAAACCTGCTGACCATGGACCCTCTGCTAACTTTAAATCTCCATCTATCAATGCCCCAGATAAATTTGATGGAACTAACCCAACCAAGCTTAGACCTTTCCTTCAAGCTTGTGAACTCATTTTTTCAAATGATGAGAGAGTTTCTGCTAATGACAGAAAGAAAGTATTTTTTAAAGTCTCTTACCTTTCAGGAAATGCCAGTCAATGGATCCAACCTTATCTTTCTCACATTGGTAATCATGAGCCAGACTTCATACTTAACTCCTGGCTTCTATTCACTCAACATCTTCATACCCTTTTTGGGGATCACCTATAAATCCAGCGTGCTGAGAAGGAGTTAACCCTCCTTAAGATGAAAGACAGTGGTTATGCTACTAACTATATCACTGAATTCAGGACACTTATGACCAAGGTCTCTGGGTGGGGTGATTAAGCCTTTTTCTTTCATTTTAGACAGGGTCTCCCAGCCAGATTACTGGATCAACTAGCTGGTTATGATGGACCTCAAGAAACCTTGCAAGACCTAATGGATATTGTTCTTAAGTATGACACTCGTTACCATGAAAGGATCCGGGAGAAGTCATTCACTCTCCCTCAGACCTCAAGACCTGGACCCAGTCTTCCAAATCCTCAGAAATCTCAACAGACCAGCCAACCAGGTAGGTTTAAGGGGAAGACCAAGCCAACCCCTACTAATTCTACTCCAACCTATGTCCCCAATCCCAACAAAGGAGAGGATGGACACCTCAAGGCTGAAGAAAAAGCTAGGCGAGAAAGAGAGGGTTTGTGTAACTACTGTGGAGGAACTCACAAAATTAGCCTCTGCAGGAAACGTCCAGATTTTAAGCCTCGCCAGAAGCCCAATACTATGAAGCCAAAACAGGGAAAAGACTAGGTGATGGGAATGTGGTACTCCTTGACCATCACCCTCCTTATATTCAAGTACAAACTTTGGAAAGAAAAGACGCTAACCCTCCTTCCAAAGACTTACGTTTTGTTTGCTTGACCAATAACCAGGCTTACAGTGTACTTGTTGACTCTGGAGCAACTCAATCTGTTATTTCAAAATCTATGGTTTTAAAGTTTTCTCTATCACTGAAACCCCTGAACACTCCTATTTTCCTATTTACCTTCAGTCTTTCTGACTCACCTTCCCAGGAAATCACCCATAAGGTTTCCTTCAAATTCTCTTTGCCCTCTTTTCCCAACTTAGAATGGGATTTCTTGGTAGTTGATACTCCACCCAAAGAAGACATTATTCTAGGTATTGACTTCCTCCATTTCTGGAATCCAGAGGTAAATTGGCAACTGGGATTGATCACCCCAAGACACCAACCAACTTTGGATCATTCCTCTTCCGTTGAACTCTCCTTGGCCACTACTTCCTTTCTGCCAGTGAACCTGCAGGTAACTGCTCCTGTCCCCTTTTCAGAATCTATGCACTCACAACACTTCCCTTTGAGTTCAATAACTACTTCTGTGAACAGGATATTTTTTGGACATTCTCTGAAATTCTTGGAGGATATGGAGAATGATCTATCCTTTCAAGTTTTGCGTATGATTATTTCCACTTCTGACTCTGATTCAAAGCAGGCTACTGCAAAAGGTTTGGATGAAGATGAGGAAACTGATGAAATTGAAACTGTGATGGAGAGAGTTCCTGATGCTTATCATACCTTTTTAGATGTTTTTCCAAGGTCAAAGCTGATAAACTCCCTCCTCATGGCGCTTACGACCATCATATCAAACTGGAAGGCCCTATGCCTCCAGTTGGGCCTATCTACTCCTTTAGTCACCATGAGAAGGAGGCCCTACAAGCCTATATAGCCGAAAATATAGAGAAAGGTTTCATTTGCCCCAGCACTTCCAGCACTGGAGCACCTGTCCTCTTTGTAAGAAAGAAGGATGGTGGGTTGCGATTGTGTGTTGACTATTGCAAACTCAACTCTGTGACTCGAAAGAAACGGTATCCCATTCCTCCCATGACTCACTTATTAACAGTCTTTTCTGGTTCTACCATTTTTTCCAAAATTGACCTCAGGGGTGCTTATAATCTCCTTCGAATTAAGGAAGGGGATGAACATCTTACAGCATTCAGAACTCAGTTTGGGAGTTTTGAATATTTGGTAATGCCTTTTGGACTCACCAATGCTCCTGCCTCTTTTCAATGTCTTGTTAATGAAATTTTTGCAGACTTTCTGACCATCTGTGTGGTGGTATACCTTGATGAAATTCTTATTTTTTTCCAAAACCTTAACAGAACATACAGCTCATGTGTGTGAAGTCTTGAACAGACTTTGGAAGAACAACTTATATGCAAAGGCTTCTAGGTGTGAATTTCATCCCCCCTCAGTGGACTATCTAGGATATGTCATTTCCAGAAGTTGCATTGAAATGGACAACTCCAAGGTCCAGAAGATCTTGGACTGGCCACAACCAACAAACAAAAAGGCCTTGCAACAATTTTTTGGGTTTTTCTAATTTTTATCACAGGTTTATCATTAACTATTCCAGAAAGGTGCACCTCCTCACTGCTCTAACTGGAGCAGACCCCATCTTTCCTTTATCCCCAGGGGCTCTGCAGCAGTTTGAGGACCTCAAGGTAGCCTTTACTAAAGCTCCTATACTCAGACATTTTGGTTTTTCCTTACAAACCTTTTTGGAGGCTGATGCCAGTGACTACGCCCTAGAGGCTGTCCTCACCCAAGTCTCTCTTGATGGATCCAAACACCCAATTGCTTTTGACAGCAGGAAATTGGGTAGTGCTGAACTGAACTATGAAATCCACAATAAGGAACTCCTGGCCATTGTATGGGCCATGAAGATCTGGAGAGCTTACCTCCTCAGTCTTTCTTCTCCCTTTGAAGTTCTCACTGATCACTTATCTCTTAAATATTTCATGAACTCCAAAGTCTTGACTTGTTGCCAAGCCCTTTGGGCTGAGTTTCTGTCTGAATTTGCCTTCACTATAGTCTATAGACCTGGAAAGAAATAAATAGTGTCTGATTTCTTGTCACGTTGAGACAACATTTATCCCAAAGGGGGGATGCCCTATGCAGAAAAGAATCCAGCAAATGTCAAACAACTCTTGAAACAGACTGACTTTGAACCTTCTAGAATTTTCTTTATCTCTGCAAAACAGGTTGACAAACAATTGGAAACCTTAATTCAGTCCCAGATCTACAACAAATCAACCCAGCAGATTATTCAGAAACTACATAAAAAGGAACAAGTAAAGAGTTACCATATAGACCCAGACACTGGACTCCTTATTTTCCAAAACAGAATAGCAATCCCCAAGGAGGATGAACAACTCCAACTTGAAATACTTTTACAAAGACATGACTCTCCCCTCTCTGGCCACCCTGGACAAGACAAAACAGCTGATCTAGTCAAAAGAGATTTCCATTGGGAAAATATGAATTCCTTTATCAAAGATTATGTTTCTTCTTGTTACCTTTGCAGCAGAAACAAAGCCAGTCACCACAAAAATCTTGGACTCCTCCAACCATTACCAATTCCAGATTCTCCCTGGGCTTCACTCTCTATGGACTTCATCTCACAACTACCACTATTCAATGGGTTTGACTCAATCCTTGTGGTGGTTGATTGTTTTTCAAAAATGTCACTCTTTATTAAAACCAGAACTGATATTTCCTCTGTGGAGTTGTCTAACCTACTAATTTCTCATGTTTTTACTAAACATGACCTCCCAACTGACATTGTCAGTGACAGAGGATCTTTATTTGTTTCTTCCTTTTCGAAAATTGTATGTGAAAAATTACAGATAAAAAGAAATCTTTCCACAGCTTATCACCCTGAAACAGACGGACAGACAGAACAAGTAAATCAGATCCTAGAACAATTTCTTAGGATGTATGTCAGTTATCACCAAGACGACTGGGATACCTGGATCCCCCTTCCTGAATTTGCTTACAATAATTCCACTCACACTTCTACTAAGCAATCTCCTTTTTTCACCATCTATGGACAACATCCCAACTTTGAAAGTCTCCATGTAGTAGATGATCAACCTTCCAGCCACTACATAACCCAGATTCACCAGAATCAAAAGTTATTGGGTATTGAACTAGAAAAGGCAATTAAAACCTACAAAAGATATGCTGACCTAAAAAGAAGTGACTTTCCTGCCTCATTTGCTGTTGGAAACAAAGTTTGGCTCTCTTCTAAAAATATCAAAACTAATCGTCCAACTCATAAACTCTCAGAGCAATGGTTAGGTCCCTTTTTGATTATAGAACAGATTGGGAAAAGTTCATTCAAGCTTCAACTTCCTCAACAATGGTCCACCATTCACCATGTATTCCACTCCTCCTTACTCAAGCCATATCAGGACAACTCACTATCCTCTAGGCACCAACCACCAACTGATCCAGTCAAAATTGATGGTGAAGAAGAATGGGAAGTGTCTCAGATATTGGATTCCAAACTTAAGAGGGGGAAATTATTTTACTTAGTTGAATGGAAAGGCTTCCAGAATGACAAGGAACGCACTACTTGGGAACCTCACTCTAATCTTACCAACTGCCCTACTTTACTTCAAGACTTCCATACACTCTATCCCTCAAAACCAAAGTCATCCTTAAAATAAAAACAATACAAACCTTACTCTCCTTTTCAAAAATATATATATATATATATATATATATATATCAATAACATGATAAAAAAATAAAAGATTCTTTCTCCTTTTTCCCTTTCTTCAACCTTAAAAAAAAGAAAAAGAAAAAAGAAAAGATCAATTACTCCCCTCTAAGAAAATATAAATAAAAAGAAAAAAATAATAATAATAATATAAAACAAATTTTATAGAAACAACTTTTTATATAGCTTCACACATCAATTCTTCCAACTCTTTTACTCTAAAAATCCAAGTATTTACTAATTTTAACTTGGCAACTTGATAAGAATTTGGCCCCCTTATAGTAGTCCCTACTT
This sequence comes from Puccinia polysora, assembly GCA_025617555.3. NCBI lineage: Eukaryota > Fungi > Basidiomycota > Pucciniomycetes > Pucciniales > Pucciniaceae > Puccinia > Puccinia polysora. Next base: position 46,175,826 of record CM062614.1, read on the forward strand.
CAAAAGTATGCCCAGCTAAAGCCTAAATATCAGCTAGTCTTTTCTTTATCTCTAAAAATTTTTTCTTTCTAGCTTCTAAAAAACCATAATTCTCTTTTCTTATCTCACTACCCCAACCCTTCTTTAAACCTTCCTGAAAATTTGAATTTAAAGTTCTAGAATTCCTACTATAAATCTCCAAAGATTGATTAATTTGATCTTCATTTAAAACAGAATCTTCTCTGAATCTTCTTCCTTCCATCATCTCCAATAACCTTTCCCCACTTTCCAATTCCTCCAACCAGACCTCAGTTTCACATCTTCTTTCAATTCCTTTCCTTCTATTCCTTCTGTCTTCCACCACCTTCATCTTCACCTCCAAATCCTTCATCTTTTTCCTCAAATCTTCCAACTCCAAAGAGTCATCTGATCTTCCCCCTTCTTCAACTATGATCTCTCTTCCTTTTCCTTTAACAATCTCTTTGGTGGTTCCTCTATCTTCCTCCATATCACTTAATTCCATCTCCAAACTCCCTTTGGCGTCTTCATCATCATCCCCGCTTCGACAATCGGCTTTGGCGCTTTGACGGTTTGCTTTGACGCTTCAATGGTGGGCTTCAACGCTAAGACAAATTGCTTCGACGCTTTGACGGTGGGCTTTGACGCTTCGACAATTTGCTTTGACGCTTCAACAGTGAACTTCGACGCTTTGACGGTGAGCTTTGACGCTTCGACTATTTGCTTTGACGCTTCGACGACTTGCTTCGACGGTTTGAAGAACCCCTTTGACGCTTCAAAAAATCCCTTCGACGCTTTTACCAACCCCTTTGACGCTTGGATGACTTCCTTCGACAGGTTTGACGGATTCCAAAATACCTTTGTTTCGTACCCTTTTTGGGGGGACCTTGACCACCTCCTTGTCCGAATCTACGTGAGGGGTTAACCATTGTATAAATGCCTCACCGCACTCCTCCTGCGGACGCCTCGACGTACCATCTATGGCCAAATTACCGGTTCAACGCAGTGCCTCCCTCTTTTCTTGCGTTTTCTTCAATCTCTCCTGCATCAAACAGACTATTGCAAACCTTTATCAGCACTCCAGCACCTCCAATACTAAATCCAGAAGCACTTACCTGAAGATTTATCAAGTCTGGATGAGTAACCCAAGGTCATGGCATCATCATCTGGAGCCTCTTTTACTTCAAAATGTTGAATCTTCTCCAGGACCCATAAGGTTGGCCCCAAGTCCTTTCTGCCTTGCTTATCCATATCACACATTCTTCCATACTGCCTACAACTTTCACATTTGGCAGAATTGTGCTTGATACTGGTGGTGCAGATTCTTCCAAGATTGATGCACCTATCACAACTTGGGTAGGATTGCTGGACTGGATGATAATTGTTGGTCTTCTCCATTGGATAGGTTGGTGTAGGTGATCTGGTGTAAGGAGATAAAGGTGGTAAAGGGGTGGATTGTGGTGATGGTTGTGGGTAAGGGGAAGGAAAACTCAAGTTAGACATGGCTGAAGGACAACCTGGATGGCCTCTTCAACCTCTCCTTTTATGGTCATCAGGAGTTGCCCTCTTCTTCACCAGGGGGTACTGTCATACTAGCACCAAAATCAGTCTAACCTCAGTCTTACCCTCAGGCCTGATCTACTTTCTTAGGAACTTCAACCTCAGGGCTCAGGAGACTTACATCAATATGTCTCCAGTAACTATATACCTCAGTTTCTTCATGCAGTACATATCAACATATAGTCTAACCTCATACTATACACAGATAGACTCCATAGGCTTGTACATACTCAATCTCCCAGGCTCTACTCTACCTCTCTGTCTAACCCATACCTCTTTGGGTTACCTCTCTGTCTAACCCATACCTCTTTGGGTTATCTCTCTGTCTAACCCATACCTCCTATGTGTGGTTTATCCTTTGGGAATATTTATGTACATCCTCCTGCAGATTGTATTACATACTCTCTCTACTTAGCACATAGTGTCATGACTCCCATGTACACTGTACATCCTTCAACTGTACTCTACAAAATTAGACAGCTCAGAACTGGAACCTTGTCCCAATGTAGAAGCAGCCTATACTAATGTAGTAGCATCCCTGATCAGCCCTCTCTGTTACTTAGACTGTTCCCATGACATCATGTGTGTAGTATGAGCCCCAATCACTTGTACCTCTGTTGTAGTTCCAACCTCTTGTCTATTTAATAAGCCTCCTCTTTCCTCTTCCTGATGCTTCCCCCAAGAAATCAGTTTACTACTTCTTACTAGGAGATCTTTCCCAGCAAGTGTCATTCAGCACCATTCAACCCAATCCTCCTCTGCTCCTGTTAGCCTCCTTCAGTAACCTTGCCCCCAAGCCTACTGTGGGTAGAGACCCCTCTGTGCAAAGCCCTGCTTGCATGTCAGCAGCCCTTGTGACAGAAAGTTGTACTCAACCACCTGATCCAGCACAAGAACAAAGTGATAGCTCAGGATGACCAAGCTGAGCCAGTCAATGTAGCGCTTGATTGTGGACCTATGTGTGACAATGGCAAGCACAATCCCAAATTCACTTTGCACTCTTCCAAATTGTGCTAGTTCAAATTCCCAGAACTTAAACCTCCAAACAAACTCAAGGTAAGAATTCAAAGCCTGCGCAAACCAAAGAAGAACCCTTTTATTCATTCTTCTGCATTTGGAACTCCAATGTTGAAATCTTGCAAACCCCCTTCATTCTGGACTTGTGATGCTCTGTATACATGATTACCAACAAGGACTGGTTCAATCATATTACTTTTAGCAACGGCTCTGGAAGGATTCAAACTGGTAAGAAGGATGTGGCCATTAAAATTAAAGGATTTGGCAAGGTGTCACTTGCTACAAAAGATGCCTTCATCACCCTTTCTGATGCTGTTTGGATACCCAAATCTACTGTGAATTTAATCTTTCTTGGGGAATTGATGGTGAAAGGAGTTTTGTTTCAAGTAAACTCTTCAAGAAATCCAAGTACATTCAATTTGTTCAGCCATGGCAATTTTCTTATATTGGGTACAATGAGAAATAACCTGTTTGTAATTGACATGATGCAAAAGTTAGTCAACTGTCATTCCTCACAGGCAGATTTATCCAAAATTCACTGCTCACTAGTCCAGGCCAGCATTTCAAGAATGGAAAGGTTTCTCAATCAAACAATTCCATCCAATCTCAAAGATAATTTTGAATGCCTAAGTTGTCATGAATCCAAAATTTCTGCGCAGCTGTTCAAGGACCAACAAAGCATCTCTGACAAATGTTTCAACAAGATGCATCTAGACTTCATGGGTCCCGCCTCACCAACTTCCAAAGGAGGATTCAGGTAAATCTTGAACCTTGTTGAATTGTTCTCTGGCTACATTTCTTGCTTTCCTCTTAGAGCCAAAAGCAAAGCGGAAGACTTGATCATTTTCATTGTTTAAAATCAGCATCCAAAAACAAATGGATATACCAAAGTTGTGTGCTTGGATGGAAGGGGAGAGTTTGTAAACTCCAAGCTGCCATCCTCCTACAAAAAAAACCATATCAACAAGATAATAAGCAAAACCTATCACTTGGAAAATAAAGGCAGATTTGAACGGGCAAATTGCACTGTCATGGGATCCGCTCAAGAAACTATCTCAGCTACAGGTCTGCCCAAATCAGTGTGGAACAAACTAGTGAAAGTATGCTGTCTAATGCTTAATCAAATCCCTAAAATAAAAGTTGACATTTCTCCTTGGATCAAGATGCACAAAAAGCACTTGACTGATGGCTATATTCAACCTCTAGGGACCATGCTCACCTACAAGTTAAATCAAACCAAAATTTGCTCCAAGCTTGAAAAGAAAGGAGCTCCTAGTATCTTGATTGGGTTTAATCCTCAACTCTTATCTTACAACGTCATCAACTCTTCCAGAAAAATCATTGATTCCAAACACATGATCTTCAACAAACAAAAGCCACCAAAGATTTGCAGTGGAGACCTGGAGACTGAAAATCCAACCCAAATCCTTGTACAAGATCCTCAAAATCCTGATTTCAACCAAATATCTCAGGATATTAAAGATGATTCTTCTGTGGCTGAATCAGAACCAGAATCTGATGAATCCTCTGAAATCAAATTGTGGATCAAAAACAACCTCCACCCAATGCTTCAAGAACAAAGCAAACTTTCCAAACCAGAGCAATATGGCTTTTATTCTATGAGACTGCCCAAAACTATCCAAGAAGCAATGGAGATTCCCATGTGGCAAGAATCAGCCCTCAGCGAATTCACCTCAATTGAAGATCAAGGTGTATGGAAAGAAGCAGAAGAAAATGAACTCACCAATCCATTGAACACCATTCCAGTCTTCAAGATTAAGAAAAATGCCAATGGAGAGCCGGTTACTTACAAAACCCAACTATGCGTGCAGGGATTCAACCAAATTTAAGGGCTATATTACTTAGAAAACTATGCACCTACTGGCAAGGGGGCCTCCTTGAGAGGTGTTCTCACTTAGGCCACTGATAAAAACCTCAAACTTCTTCAACTCAAGGTTAAAGGCGCATTTCTTCATTCAAGTCTTGAAGAGAGTGTCTACTTCAAAACCCCATATGGCTTCAACAGAACTTCTGAGTATCTGTGGCTAAAAAATTCTCTCTATGGTCTGAAACAAGCACCCAGGAATTGGTACCGCATGTTGAGGAACTGGATCAAATCACAAGGGTTTGAAGAATCAAAAGGTGACCCGTGCCTGTATATTGGAACCAACAAAACATTGATAGTATTCTTCCATGTTGATGAACTCATTGTGGCTGGTGACGTGGCTTGCTTTAAATATGCCTTTCTCTCAAAATTTTGCAACTCCTCAGCGCACAAACCCAACACATTGCTTGGTATGAAAGTTGAACTTCATGATTGACTTATCCACCTCTCTCTGACACTTTGCATAGAAAAAGGACTAACAGAACTGAACATGAGTAAATGTCACCCCATATCTACACCACTCACTCCGGGACTCCACCTTTGAAAAGCAGATGATGAAGATCATAAGAAATTCTTGGACCTCAAAATCAACTATCAGTCACCCATTGGCCAATTGAACTTCATAGCCAGACTATCCAGACCTGAAATCAGCTTTGCTGTTTCCAGCCTGGCTAGATACTGCAATTGGCCTGCTCTAATTCATTGGAACAAATTCCTACACGTATGGAAGTACCTTTCAAGAACTAAAAACCTCACTTTAACCTTAGGTCCACAATCTATCTCCAACCAACTTGTATGCTTCAGCAATGCTACTTGGGGGTATGATCCAATTTTGAGAATATCTTAGAGCAGATTCATCTGCTCCTTCAAAGGAATTCCACTATACTGGACCACCAGACATCAGGAATGCATCACCCATTCTTCAACCAAATCAGAATGGGTGGCCTTGTTGAGTTGCCTCCTTGAAGCTTGTTGGCTGAAGACGCTCATTGAGGACATATATCATGAGAAACTCAAGTGCCCACTACACCTTATTGATAACAAGGGACTGGAAAATAAAATAAAAAAACTTGGCTGGAACTCTAAAGTTAAACATATTGATCTAAAAACCAAGAGTCTGAGGAACAATCTTGAGAGCGGGCTTATCAATGTTTGACTCATCCCTTTGCTCTCCATGAGTTCGGGTGCTCTGACTAAGGCAGCTAAACAAGCCTCAAACATTTGCATTGTCAATTCATTTAGTTTTTTCTTTCACGGATTGTTGAGTTGAGGGGGCGTGTTAAAAAAATTCTGATTGTTGAGTTGAGGGGGATTGTTAAAGAAATTACTCATTATACTGTTTTTCTTTTTCTAACTCTCTTAGGCTTTTCACTTTGTGCTCTTATTTGATATTTCTACTGAGTGTTTCTTCTCCACTTTCTCCTTTTTTTCCTACCCTTCAATGTCTGCTTGTCTTCTACTCTGCGGCCACCCGGACTCTCAATGCATTTGCCACCAGTGCAGACACTCCTACTCACAAGAGGCGCGGACTCCATTCAACAAACCCTCAATAAAACAACTGTGTTCAATCTCTAGCAACTTTAATCATTCAATCATCAATCCTAATAATACAAACAACACCATCAATCTTCATTACTCCACTGACAACTGTCAAATCACTGCCAAAAAGTAAAACCAGCAGCCAGTTCATCAAACTCTAAGAGTATCAGCATCAACTCAATTATCATTGATTGCTCAACTTTTTCCTTTTGACAGATTGTACAGGGGGCTCAAGTTTACAATCCTTCCAATCAAGCTTGCTTTGTTTTCATTCTCAACTGGCTATCAAGTCATATTACTTATTAACCTCACAAATATCTTGACTTCATATTTTAGCCCAATTTCAATCCATCTGGTCTTGGTGAACAATTCAATTTTTACAACTGGAACTCCTTATTGAGCAGCTTGCATTTGGGGGACATAAGACAGCCTCCCTTCAGCAGTTGGTTGACTGGGTGATTGAGCTTGATAATGGTGATCACAACAAGAACCTATCTCAACAAATTAACCATGGACCGTCAAACTTGGCTCCAAAGGGGGACAACTCCTCAAAACAATCTTTGAAGAACCCAAAAAAATCCATACCAAATCAAACCTTGTACTCCAACCTGAAAGGGAAGGCCATTGCAGAAACCCCAAAGTTCCTGGACAAAGAAACTGGGATGCTCCAGAAGGAGGAATGGCTAAGGAGGGAAAAGAATGGGTTATGTATGTATTGTGGAGGAAAATATGATGTTGATAGTTCTGCAAATTGGCTATACAGTCTCAAAATCAGCTTATAGTTTTTCTAATACTTGCAAGGAGAAATAAAAATTATCTAAACTACAGCAAGTCAATCTTTGCACTAGCGAGTCACTAGGCGCTCTGCGTTCAAGATTTGTCCTTTCCCATTCCAACAACTCCCCTTATCTAGTTTTTCACAATTCTGGCTCTAATGTTTCTTTTATAAGTGAATCTTTTGCCACTTCCAAAAATCTTACGCGTTCCACAATAGATACATTTCGCATCTACTTAGTAAGTAATGCAACCAAGCCGTCTCATTGGTTTTCCCAAAAGGAAAAATGGACCTTTGCATTTTCCAATTTCCCCAGCTTTTAATTGGAAATTATTTGTCTTGGATATTCCCAGAATGCATTATACCATACTAGGCCACTAATTCCCAGTTTACTGGAATACAGATGTGAATTTCCACAAAGGAATAATTAAACTTTGAACCTTGCAACCCCAGGAACCTAACCCTTCCATAAAACACGAATGAAACAAATTACCCAACACTTTAATTTATTTGGATGAAAATTCTAAGCCAGGAGATTTGCAATATCCTGACCTCCATTCCCAAGTTCCCTCTTCAGATTTAGGAATTTTTCCTTATTTGTCTGACTTACCGTTTCCTTTTTTCTTCAAAGAGAAACAGGAACAAACTAAAAGGTTTTTTTGAGCTTCCTAATCCTCTCGTATCATGCAAGCACTTCAAATTCCGTTCTCAAAGATGATGAGGTTGAAGATCTAGAAAGCATTCAAGAGTATTTACCTTTTGTTTATCATGACTTTGCCGACATCTTTCCAGATGTAAAGGCAGATAGACTCCCCCCATCCCGTTCTTATGATCACAGGATTGAACTTACTGGCCTACCTCCGTTAAACTGACCAGTCTACTCTCTCTCAAAGCAAAAATAAACCACCCTTCAAGAATACATTGCGGAAAATGTCTCAAAAGGATTTCTTTGACCAAGCAATTCAAATATTGGTTCACCTGTCCTATTTGTTCCAAAGAAAGACGGCCGACTTTGCCTGTTTGTTCACTAAAGGATGTTATAATTATGGCCAGAAATTAGCTTAGGCAAAAGAGCATTATTTAAAGCAAAAGAAATGCTGGACAACTTGTGTCAATAATTGCTGATGGGCTCTCAGAATGGGGAAAAATGTTGGACAATATTGGTTATGAATTTGATTGGATGATGAATGAATGATGGAAAACAGCAGGGAGAAGAGCTCCTTAAATAAAAAAGATTGTCCTCTTGTGAGCCCATGATACAACAAGCCAAAAAGCGAATTTTCCTTCCCAAAAGAGCTCTAAAGGCTCTACAGGCCTTGTTACTTGGTTTGGGCTACATCAGCCCACATGGCATTAGTCCCTGTACCCTTAAAACCAGCCTATTCCGGTCCATTCTGTTGTTTCCACTGTTACGGGGCTGAAACAATCCCTTTGCTGTTCAATCCCCTGGCTGGTTGTCCATTACAAAAAGCCCGGTTACTGTCACAACTGCCCCTGGCGTGCAAGGGGCTGAAGGCACAGGCACTACTGCTCACAGAACTCAGGATAGAGATAAGAGGTTGATTGCAAATGAGGAGGGGATGTAGAGTAAGGACAATGATGAGAAGATGAGTCCAGGAGCAAGGCTCTGAAGGATCTGAAGAGGAAATCCTGTAAGAGTAACACCAGAGGGATAGGTGAGGTGAGTAAGGTAGGCTGTTTGGCTTTCTTGTGCTGAGATGACACCTATTGGATGAGGGGCTAACCAATAAGAAGTAGTATACTAATTCCTTGGGGGAATTAGTCCAAGGGGAGAGGAGTGGCCAGTATATGTGAGAGCTGAGAGGAGGCTTTGAGGATTGGATGACTGGTGCTGGGTTGGGAGGTCCATGGCATTAAATGTGGACCAATTGGGTTGAAGGTTGCAGATTGACAGATTGAGTAATGGGCCTTTCCAGGAAGGTCATGTACTGAGCTGGAGTATGGGTTGTCCAGCCAGGAGTATGTACTATGGTTTTACTGTATGTACTTCTCATGCTAGATAGGGTTTGAAGGAGAGATGAGGATGCACCAAGCCATAGAGAGGTAGAGGGTGTGCCTGGGAGATTACCTAAAGGCTGCAGGATGTGAAGGGGGATACTTCAGGATGTTCAGTAGTGGAGTGTGATTGAGCTGGGCTGAGGTTGGCTGAGGGCTGAGTAAGCCGGAGGAGACTGAGTAAATTTGGTTATGACAGTTACTCTTATTTTGTTACTTATGGGCTGGTTGCCTCATTCAGCCAGCCCCTGGCCCCACATATGGGCCAGGTGGGACCCTGGACTCACCTGGGTCTGGTCTCAACCTCACCTGGGGGGAGGGGGTTGTAACCAGGGGACATGCTGCCCCCCCCTCTTTCTCTGAAATCCCTGGTGGGGGTGGTCAAATCCTCTCACCAGGGGCCCTGGGGTCAATACCCCCAGGGCATCATCAGGAACAGTGGGCTGGGGGGTGGTCAGATCCCCTCAGCCCGTTGCTCCTCCCCCTTGGTAAAGGGGGGGGGAGAGTGCCCCTCTTGATGGTGGGAGGTGGTGAACTCCCCCCCACCGCCGGTTGCCTCGATGCAACCTGCCTGGCCATCTCCTTTGGTCGGGTGGTGATCAAGTCCCCCCCACCATGAATGGTTGCTGGGTGGTTACAACCAGCCAGCCCTCCCCCTACTCCTTGCAATGGCAAGTAAGGGGAGGGGGAGGAGCCAGGACCACCAGCCCCAGGGCAGCCGCAACAACAACCCTGCGTGGGCTGTTGGGCCCCATACACGGGCCAAAGACGGAATAAGCGGCCCCAATGCTGCCGCGACACGGGCAGCACCCCCAAGAAGGCCGCGACGCGGGCAGAAGCCCCAAGAGGGCGCAACGCGGGCCGCAGCCCCAACCAGGCAGCGACACGGGCAGCGGCGCCAATGGGCCGCCCCAAGCACGAGAACCAAGTAAACCATACTTTGGCGGGCTATAAATAAACCTTGGGCCCAAATATGCCCATACAAGCCCATCTGGCTGTATTTGCCCATATCCCCCACCAGGCCCATTAGGGCCCGTGTACCAATGAGCCTGTTTCACGTGTTTTGAGGCCAGTTTCCCCAAATTAGTGACATACACACAGGCCCGTATGGTCCGTGTGAGTATCCAATGGGCCGGAGAGGCCCATTCGCGCATCCTGTTTGGATTACACTTATACTTAGCACCCGCGTAAGTGCATACGTATTTTAACACAGGAAACTGAACCAGGTAACCTGGAAGAATTCCTATCCAGCACAGCCTATGTTGCACCTCCTCACTCTCTTCCATGGAGCTGCTAAGTTAGACCTTTGAGGCGCCTATAAACTAGTTTTCATTGCAAAAGGTCAGGAATATTTGACTGCAATGAGAACATGGTTTGGCAGTTATGATTATACCTTCATGCCTTTTGGCCTCTGCAATGCTCCTTCCACTTTTCAACACTTTTTCAACAACATTTTTTTTGACCTCTTAGAGAAATACCTCATGGTGTATCTTGAAAATATACTAGCATACTCAAAACCTCTTGAGGATGACATTGCACATGTGCAAGAGGCTCTACGGATACTTTTCAAGAATTAACTGTTTGCAAAAGCCTCTAAGTGTGAATTCCATACTCCTTTGCTTCAGTTTCTAGGTGTCATAGTCTCGCAGAAAGGACTATCAATGGATCCAGCCAAGAGACAGCGCCTATTGGACTGGCCCCCACATTCTTCTGTCAAATCCCTTCAGGTTTTTCTTGGTTCCAGTAATTTTTCCAGAAGTTTTATTGAGAATTCTGCTAAGAAAAACGTAAAACTTACTTACCTTCTTGAAAAAGAAACTCATTTTATCAAGCTGCTTTAGAGTTCAAAGCTATGAAGAAAGCATTGAATACTTCTCCAATACATGCTCACTTCAACAAGCTAGGTTGCACTATTGTAGAAATGGATGCAAGCAACTATGCAGTTGCAGGAGTAATCTTGAAGTTTTCTTCCTCTTCTTCCCTCTTTCATCCCATAGCTTTTAATTCTTAAAAATTGCTTTCTGCAGAGCTCAATTACAAGACGCTTTTCAAGGAACTTCTTGCAATTTTTTTTTTGCTTGAAAAAATGGTGTTCATAACTTTTGAGTCTTATGGAACTCTTTGAGGTCCTAACTGATCACAATTCTTTAAAATACTTAATGAGCTCAAAATTCCTTACACGCAGACATCCACAATAGGCAAAATACCTCTCCAAGTTCAACTTTACAATCAGGTACTTTCCTGGGAAACAAGCAGTATTACCTGATGCTTTATCATGTTGGGACAGTGTTTATCCAGGGGGGGGAGAAGCTTTGCCAACAACAATCCTGAAAACTTTAGGACACTTTGCTGAACCCAATATGCCCAAATCAGTTAAATCATCAATCACCTTTGAGATACAGCTTCCAAACTACGGAAAGATCAACCCAGCAATCCCAATTTTACCAAACTTTGCAAGAGTAAGAATCTATCAGATAGTGGTTAAATTATCAAAAGAAACAGTTATTTAGTTTACAAGTACCATAAAGTAGTACCAGATAATCCTTGAATTAAGTTAGATATCTTCAAGTCAAGGAATGATTCTCTGCTTTCTGGTCATCATGGGCAGAATAAAACCTACCAATTGATTGCGCAAGACTCCTACTGGCCCAGTATGACCAAGGAAGTAAAAGACTATGTTAATGTGTGCTATGATTGTAATAAGTCCTTGAAACACCCAGAGTATGGGCTGCTCCAGCCACTTCCAATTCTGCCTATTCCTTGGCACTTTCTGTCTATGGATTTCATTTTGCAATTACCTATTTCTAGTGGTTATGCCGCTATTTTAGTAGTAGTAGATTGCTTCTCAAAGATGGCTTTATTCATTTGCAGTAATGTGATGGCCTCCTCAGAAGACTTAGCTAATGTTTTCATAGAATATGTATTCTCAAAACATGGTCTCCCTGACAATATAATTAGTGATTGTGTATGTTTTTTTTTCTCTAGCTTCTGGACCTTGGTTTTTCAACATTTGAAGATGACTCACAATTTATCAACAGCGTACCACCAAGAAACGGATGGGGAAACAAAGTGATTCAATCAGATTCTCAAACAGTATCTTCAAATGTAAATTGCCTACCAACAGGACAACTGGTTGCAATGGCTCCCATTAGCCAAGTTTGCCTACAACAGCTCCACTCATTCCTCCACCAAACAGTTGCCCTTCCAGATTCTTTATGGTAAAAACCCAAATTTATCTTGTATTCACATAGCACCTTCTCAACCTGCTTCCAATTACCTTAATCACATTCAATCTCTTCAAACGAAACTTCAAACCAACCTCAAAATGGCAAACCAGCGCTACAAGGAACAAGAGGATCAACTTTGCACTTGGGACCCAACCTTTGCAGTAGAAGATCATGTATGGCTTGATGCTTGCAATATTTGCAGTACTTGCCCGACACAAAAACTCTCTCAAAGGAAACTTGGCGCCTTCAAAGTCAAAACATTCATTTCCGGCAAAACGTTTAAACTCAACTTTATTTCAAAATGAAAAAGTATCAACCCTGTCTTTCATGTGTCTCTCCTAGAGCCAGCTCAAGTCTTATACCCAAGCAAGACTCATCCCCCTCCTATACAAGTCAATGTTCAAGATCAGTGAGAGGGGGAAGTAAGTCATATTCTGGATTCCTGGTTACGCAAAGGAAAACTTCAATGCCTTATTGAATGGACTGGCTTCCAGTCCAACAAAGATTGCACCTTGTGGGAGCCAGCACATCACCTTTGCAAATCTCCCAATTTGATTCAAGACTTTAATGCAAGTTACCCTTTCAAACCTTTCCAATTATTATTCCAATCCCACTCCTCACTTCCATCTCACTCCATCCAATCAATCTCATCCCATTTCCTTACTTTATCTCTTTTTCAATTTCTGATAATTTGTCCATTTCTTTTTCACAATCTTTTTATTCTTCCCCGTTGTTTATTTCAAATAAGAATAATTAAAAAAAAAGGGTAATGCTAAATTCACAACTCTTTGAGTAGTGTACACAACTCCTTACACAACTCTTGGAGTTGTTTAAAAAACTCAATGGGCCATGTGACACCCTACAAAACTCAAATGGGATGTGTGGACAGCTAAACAACTAAAATCAAGATGTGTAGCCTCCACTCAATAATAAATAATAAATAATGAATTATAAATTATAAATTATAAATAATACATAATAAATAATAAATAATAAATAATAAATAATAAATAATAAATAATAAATAATAAATAATAAATAATAAATAATAAATAATAAATAATAAATAATAAATAATAAATAATAAATAATAAATAATAAATAATAAATAATAAATAATAAATAATAAATAATAAATAATAAATAATAAATAATAAATAATAAATAATAAATAATAAATAATAAATAATAAATAATAAATAATAAATAATAAATAATAAATAATAAATAATAAATAATAAATAATAAATAATAAATAATAAATAATAAATAATAAATAATAAATAATAAATAATAAATAATAAATAATAAATAATAAATAATAAATAATAAATAATAAATAATAAATAATAAATAATAAATAATAAATAATAAATAATAAATAATAAATAATAAATAATAAATAATAAATAATAAATAATAAATAATAAATAATAAATAATAAATAATAAATAATAAATAATAAATAATAAATAATAAATAATAAATAATAAATAATAAATAATAAATAATAAATAATAAATAATAAATAATAAATAATAAATAATAAATAATAAATAATAAATAATAAATAATAAATAATAAATAATAAATAATAAATAATAAATAATAAATAATAAATAATAAATAATAAATAATAAATAATAAATAATAAATAATAAATAATAAATAATAAATAATAAATAATAAATAATAAATAATAAATAATAAATAATAAATAATAAATAATAAATAATAAATAATAAATAATAAATAATAAATAATAAATAATAAATAATAAATAATAAATAATAAATAATAAATAATAAATAATAAATAATAAATAATAAATAATAAATAATAAATAATAAATAATAAATAATAAATAATAAATAATAAATAATAAATAATAAATAATAAATAATAAATAATAAATAATAAATAATAAATAATAAATAATAAATAATAAATAATAAATAATAAATAATAAATAATAAATAATAAATAATAAATAATAAATAATAAATAATAAATAATAAATAATAAATAATAAATAATAAATAATAAATAATAAATAATAAATAATAAATAATAAATAATAAATAATAAATAATAAATAATAAATAATAAATAATAAATAATAAATAATAAATAATAAATAATAAATAATAAATAATAAATAATAAATAATAAATAATCAATTATATATTATATGGAGTAGTTTATGGTCCCCCATGGGTTGAGGGGCCCTAAAAAAATTCCACAGGTCGCGTTGGCCCTACACAACTCCCACAGGCCATGTGGGGCCCTACACGGCTCGCACACAACTGGAGCCGTGAATTTAAAATTACCCATTTTTATTGGGTGGTTTTGATGATTTTTCAATTTTGCTTGAGCTCTGATTTTGTCCTGGTCTCAGGTGTGGATACAACCACCAACACAAAGGGTGCAACAACTGGGTTTATGCCAGGTGGTTTTTAATTTGATGAATTACTGTGTTGTTTTATTGTTCATCATAGAAGAGGCATAGCTAACAGCTGCAATCTTGTTTTCTATTTGATTCAAGTGCTAAAGTACAAGATCTCCATCAATTTTTTATTCTCCAAGCAAATGTGTGATTGTAGTTTTGATATGCTCAACTTGAGGGGGAAATTTTTAGAGGATTAAGTAGGCAATTATATTTAATTCCATTTGGATCCCTATTTTGGAAAGTTGAATTAATCATGCTTTCACCTACGTGATGAATTTTCTAAAAAGTTTGGTATTGAATTGAACATTCAAAAAATTGAAGAATACTCAAGATCAATTAGCCGTTTTTGAGGAGGCATAAAACTCATTAATTGATTTCCATAGTTAAATACCTTTAGTCAAATGGTAGTCCTTGAAATAATTGATGTAGGTCCTGTTGTACAGATTTGCAAGAATTCATCCAAAAAGTTCCAGATTTACATCAACAGGGCGTTTCTTGGCTTTGGATGATTGAATCCACTTAGCAAATCCCTTGAGAGAAAAGATCTTCATAATTTTGGACCGCAATAGTGAGAAATTTGATTTAGTGAGAATGGGAATGGAATTTGTGAGCATTGTGAGGAGCAGAGAGTTTAGATCTGCTGGTCCAGGTGATGCCATTGGTAGCTTGAGTCATTGGTGTGAGATTTGGGCTTTTAACCATGAAGAGTTAAAAGCTTTGAATAACCTGAACCAAAAGACTAGAGAAAAGAGTTTCAACAAAAGATAAATGGTAATTGTTGATTATTTGGTAAATTATTTTACTTGGATTCTTACCTGTTATCTTTTCTCTTTTGGTTCACTTTCTCCTACTCTGATTGCTAGCTGCTCAATGTGCATACTACATAGTTTCACTGTGTTATCTCATAGCTACTGTAGTGTCTCTGTCCGCTTATTTCTTTCACCTTCACTTCCTGTGGTCCTTTTACTTAACTATCACCTATCCAGACCTACCACCGGAATTAAAACTCACCCCAGTTGGAATCTTGACATCAAATCACATTCATTGACCTCCCTAGTCAAAATCTTCATAGGATTTCTACCATCACTCACAAGTACAGATGTCTCAACTCAACCTTATGCAACAATCAACTGTATAGGACAAACGTAGGTAGTTGCAATTTCTTAAACTCATCCTCAGGATTGACAAAGGTATCCTTCATCAACCAGAACAACAGCTGTGATTTTATTGGATAGCTATTTAGCTGTTTGTGCATGTAGCTTTACTTAGTCTATTTAGAAGCCATAACCAGGCCTGTAGAACTAAGCTTGCCTGTTGGCATTCCTGAGACTCTTTTATCCAATTTGTTCTCCCATCTAAATGTGTCTCTTGTGATCTTTCTCATCCTTTTTGTGTTCCTTATGAAATAAAAGCTGGGTCTAGTTTTTTGATCTCTTTAAACAAAAAGGTTAAAAGCCAAAGTGGCATTATCCTGCTACTGGATTGGACCAAAAAACTATTTCTCCTGGACCTGGAGGCAAAATTAAATTTAAGGCGCTGGCACTGAAATCCTTCATGGAATCTACACCTCTCCTAACCAGAACAAATTATTATATTTGGAAGAAGAAAATGGAGAGACTTTTTGAAATGTGTGGAATCTTTTCTCTCATGAATTCTTCTAATCCAATCAAGGATATTCCTGAAGCAGACAAGACTGTGTCTTATATCATTTCTAAGCTGGATTGTTGCACCCACACCAAAATAATAACGGCTGAAGACAAGGACTCACCCAAGCTCATTTGGCTTGCTTCCAAGGAAACATTTGCCTCCAATCAAGCTGCAAATTGAGCAAAAATGTTCTTGAACTTTCTGTAATTAGGATTGCAAAAAATAACATTGATGCCTATGTCACTTCAGTGAAAATAGCTCTTGGGAAACTTGAAAAAGTTGGGATTGATCTACCCAGAAATATTTCAAGCTACCTGATTCTTTTCAAACTATCCCAATCTCTGAAAGGAATGAAATCACAGATTATAAATTCTGGTGTTAACCTGAAAGTTGATATTGTCTTGAACCATTTAGTTCAACATAAAAATGAAGTCCAATCAAAATCCAAGGAAGCATCAGAAACCAACTCTGCCACTTTTACTTACAATTGGCTCAATCCTGACTACCCTTGTTGTAAAAACAGAAAGCATAATCCTGCCGTCAAACCTCATCCTGCTGCCAACTGCTGGGAAGAATTTCCTGATTTGAATCCTGATAAATTACCAAATAAGTCAAATTGAGGTGCTAAGAAGTAGTCACAAGAGTCGGAATATTACTCCTTCTTCTGTGGACTTTGTCAGCTGAAAAAGGCTTGCAGCAACCAATACATCCTTGACAGTGGTTTTTACATTCATATGATCAAGGATAGCTCTTATTTTATTTAATAAAAGATCAACCCAGAAACAAACTAATAAAGACAGGGCAGAAGGGAGATGGAATACCCATGAAAGGGCTTGGTACCACTAACTTGAACCTAGTAAAAATAAAACAAAATATAGAAAACACCGCCGTGGAATTCAGAAGAGGATTTCTCCTTTAATGGTTCCCAATTTTGGAGGTTATTGATCCCTTGCTTCTGTAAACCCTGAGTGCAACTTTTCAACCTTTGAATGAGAGATAGAGAATTTAGAGTAAAAGATCCTTCCAAAACCTATGATGATCCAATGTGATCCCCTGTGAACCAATGTCTGATTCTCCCTCCTCCATCTGGGTTGAGGTTGCGTTTTAAGTAGCCCCCCTCTCAACCCCAATGTAATTACAACCAGAAACAAGCAAGAATAATTAAATACAACCCCTAAGCACAAAACCCTAGCCCCAACCCTATCCTTCCCATCCCATAATCCATATCTCATACCCCATATCCATTTGTATTGCCCGCCTGCCATTACATCCACCCAGTTTGTCCTTCTCATGACGTGGCCCTTGCGCTGCGCCCAACTTGGAGCCCCCCTCTCATGTCCGCATCCACCCAAGGCACCATTCCAGATATCTGAGATATATCTGCGCAAACCCGCAATCTGCACGCAATCTATCCAATCCAATTCAATCCATCCTGCGTCTCCAGATGCTGAGCCCAATCCAACCGCTTCTGAGCCCGCAGCGCCGCTTTCTGCGGCAAAGCTGAACCCATTGATGAGCGCTCTACCCCTGCTGACCCCTCTGCTACTGCTGCGCGCGCCGCACGCAGCGAATTCTGACTTGTGTCTATAAACAACCATCACATCCCCCCCAACTTGAGGTCTTTCCCCAGAGATCCACCACTATCTCACCTACCCCCAACAATACCATAGTCCTCCCACCTTCACCTCCAAACCTCTTCATCACACCAAAGAAAGAAAACACCCCATCTGCCCCTCTTTGCTAGCCATGTCCCGCACTTATTGCAAAGGGAACAGCGTTGCTTTCTGTATCCTTCTGGGCCGGCGTGCCTGTGTTCTGTGCCAAGCCCGAAACCGCCACTGCTCCCTATTGGAGGGAATGTTTTGCCAAGGCCCTCAAGGTTTCCTGCGCAAGAGGACCCTTCAAAAATACTTTGTGGTCTCAAGTAACAAGGAAGTTTTGACAAACAAGTGGACCCCGCCCAGCTCACCTTGCAACCATCTGCAAAGCACTTCCCAAAATCCTCCATTGCGCAAGAGTCAAAACTTGGGCTCATTGTTCTGCCAGGCTGGACCTCCCAGACGCCAGGATTTTGCGGACTTTGCCGCCTTTCAGAACGCCACCCATGAGTGGGTGGCGCGGGTACAAATGAACATACCAGCGATGGACCCAACCATCTGGCCACGCCTCCCCCACCACCACCAAAACCTGCTCCTCCTCTGCCACCACCGCGCCCCCCCACTCCTCCAAGACCAGCTCGTCTGGTTTCAACTCCTCCATTTCCATCCCCATCACTGGTTCCCAGGTCATCACCCAAGCCGACACAGGCGCCGTCTCCCATGGTGATCAAGTTTTCACTGGAAAGCACAGCCGCTGAAACCCATCCAGCCGCAACTGCCAAGATTCCGGAGATTCACCTCATTCCAGCACTTCCCTTGGTGAGGTTTGATGCAATGGTGAAAGATGCAGAAAAACTACTCTGTCTTTTTCTAGCGGTCCCCTACGTGCACACTGCCAATGCACAACAAAATTTTTTGGCGGCTTGCCAATCCCTAGACGCGCCAGCTGGAGCAGATGTGTAGGAAGTGATGAGGAATTGGCTGACATAGGCCAATCACCCCCCATTTCTTCCTTTCTTCTATCTTATTTTCATCTCCGCGCCTATTTTCAAAGATAAGGACTTTTGCCGCACCATCCTAAGTAGCCTTTGGGCCTTTTGAGAACCTTGAGAGAAATAAGAGCCGCGCGCAAGATCCACGCTTTGAGAGAAACCCACAAGAGTGAGAAGAATCCGTGCCACTGAGAGTAACTGGTGAGAGTGAGACAATTGGTTCCATTGAAAGTATCCGCTAAAGGTACCTGGACCACCCCAGACAAACAGCCACACAGTTCCCTGTACCCATCTGCAGAACCAAGAGATTACAAAGAAAACCAGCTGCACGCTCACTTCCTTGAGAGAGAGAAAGAGAAAAAGTATCCACCCAACCCATCCACACCTTCCATCTATAAGATAACCAAAGAAAACTTCCCAACCGCCAATTTCCCTTGTTTGCGCAGTAATTGCATAACTGCAACGCGGGTGGATTTGACGGCGGAAGCAGTCCCCCAAGGTGAGGGGCAGATTGCCCAGTCCTGACAACGTTTGACTCAGGAAAATCCGTAAATCCTTCATCAATCCCATCATCTTGCTAACCTCCGGGCCTGTTGTCAGTGATGTTGCTGGGGCACGTTCCATTTTTGAGGGGCCTGCAACAAGAGCTTGCATTGGTGCTGCTTGAGTGAGGGAAGCAAACTTCTTTGACCCCATTGGGAACAACGTTGCTGTGTCCTCCATCAGTTCCTCCAAGTCAAACTTGCTATCCACCGCCCAACAAATGAAAACAATTTCTGGAAGAAGCGGGATACTCCCATCCAACAAACTCTTTACCAAGTTGTTGTCGTACAAGTGCTGCTGCACCCGCCTGCGGAGTTGGGGACTGCGTCCTCCCAAAAAGGCCCTCTTCATTTCGCCTGTCTGCCCTGATATTACCTTGTTTCTTTCCAGGTAGCAATAGATCCAATCAAACATCCATACATAATCCCCCAATTGCGCCCGCCTCCAGACTCTGCCATTTGCACTTGCTTCTGCCGCGGCTCAATTGAAGTTGCTTTCACAAAACCAAGATTTCTGCTGTCCCCGCTGCACCAAGATTTCTGCCTCCAGTTTTGGCCAATGAAGTTCCTCATAGCCTTCCATCTCCTCCACATCCCAAAGCTTCTCTTTGTCCCTAATGAAGAGGAAAACAAGCCAAGCTTTATCCAAACCATTTGCAACTTCTGCATTGGCAATTCCTTTGTATTGCACAAGGAATCACTCAATGTCCTCAGTGTTGAACCGGATATGGCAATAGTCCCATGGCCTGATGCAAACCGGCTTGTGATTGGCTCCATTGTCAGAAAAAGGGACACCCTATCCTGCCACTGATGAGGGTTGCTTCCAAGAAGCTGGAGGAGGAGGAGTGGGGGTAACTTTAGATGACCCCACAATGGTCAACGGTTGGTACTGGGACATTGCGCTTGCTAGTTTCAAGAGACAAGGAACAAAAAATTACTTGCTGGCCAGACCCCCAGATGTGGAATTCAGAAGAGGACTTCTCCTTTAATGGTTCCAAAGCTTGGAAGTGATTGATCCCTTTTTTCTTTAAACCCTGAGTGCAACTGTTCACCCTTCAACTGAGAGATAGAGAATTTATAGTAAAAGATCCTTCCAAAACCTATGATGATCCAACGTGATCCTCTGTGATCCAATGTCTGATGCTCCCTCCTCCATCCTGGTCAGGGTGTGGTTTAAGAGGCCGCCCCCCATCAACCCTAACCTAATTACAACCAGAAACAAGCAAGAATAATTAAATACAACCCCTAAGCACAGAACCCTAGCCCCAACCCCATCCTTCACATCCCATAATCCATATCCCATACCCCATATCCATCTGTATTTCCTGCCTGAAATTACTTCCACCCAGTTTGTCCTTCTAATGACATGGCCCTTGTGCTGCACCCAACTTTGATCCCCCTGCCCATGTCTGCATCTGCCCAATGTGCCATTCCAGATATCAAGGATATATCCGGGCAATCCAATCCGCATCTTGCAACGCGCAATCTGCACACAATTTGTCCAATAAAATCCAATCCATCCTGCTTCTCCAAATGCTGAGCCCAATCCAACTGCTGCTGAGCCCACAGCGCGGTTTTCTGCGGAAAAGCTGCGCCCATTGATGAGCGCGCTACCCCTCCTGAGCCTGCCGCTACTTCTGAGCGCGCAGCGTGCAGCCAATTCCCACTTGCGTTTATGAAAGACCCCCACACTGCATGGGTCCCTGATGCAACCGTTCATCTGATTTCAATGGGAGCCTTCCTCAGCCAAGGATGCACGCTGAATGTTAATAGCAAAGCCAACTCACCAACCTTCTTGCTTAAGAAAAAGAGAGTAACCATTCTTGGAGGGATAATTTAAAATAATTTCCTAATTATTAACTTAACCACTCGAATTGGACAACAAAAGTGTTTAATGAATCTCAAAGAGCTTCAAGAACTCCATCAAACTCTTGGTCATGCAATTCTGGAAAGGATGGAGAAACACCTTGAACCTGGTGTTGAAAAACGCACTCTCTCCGCTTTCAAATGCTTAGCCTGTAAGAAAGGAAAAATTACTCAGTTTTCCTTCAAACAGGATAAATGACCAGCTGAGAAAGTCTTTGATTTTTTGCATGTAGACCTAATTGGTCTTCTTAATCCACAAAGAAAAGGTGGTATGAGATATGAACTTACTGTAGTCAATAACAAATCTGGGTACCTCTCTGCCTTTCCTCTTCCAAGCAAAGATGAAGCTTCCAAACCAATTATCTTTTTCATCAAGCATGAAGCAAAGAAGAAGAACAGATTTCCCATAAAATTTGTCTCAGATGGAGGTGGTTAATTTTTGAGCAATACTATTGCCTCCTTCTTCAAATCAAAAGCAATACACCACCTAATTAGTGAACCCTATCACTCTCAGCACAACAGCAAAGCGGAAAAAGGAAATCAAACCATTATGGAGTCCTTAACATCAGTTTTCAGTTCTTCCTCCATTCCCAAAGGCCATTGGAACGTGATCATCCAAATTTCCTTCTTGTGCTGAACTAACTTCCCCAAGAAGCTGGAATGAAAACCCCCTTGGAACTGATGCATGGAACAACTCTGCCAAAGGACTGTTTAAAACCTGTTGGAACTACCTGTATCTAATTTTTGAATTACACCACAGTTGCCTCAAAGCTAAGTGAAAAAGTCAAGGAAGGTGTACTGTTAGGTTTCAAACCTTGACTACTTTCCTACAAGGTTCTGTAGAAGTCTGGTAAGCTCATAAAAACCAAGAATGTGATCTTCCTGAAATCTCAAGGTTCCAAGAACACTATCCTCAATAGCAACGTAGAAGACAATGTTGAGGTCAAAATGGGCACTTTGACCAAAAGGGAACCAGAATCTGTAGACCGGGAACTGGAGTCATAACCTTCTCTTGATGTCAAGCCGGATCTTTCTCTTTGAGGAGAATGTAATTCCCTCTGACTCTGAAAGCTCCAAATCATTGGTTGAAGAGAGGCTCCTTCCAAAACTGCGGAATTGAGATGAGCTGAAGCCACCAGAGCAATATGGCTACCACCACACCAACTTACCCAAATCCATCCAAGAGGCACTCAGAATTCCCAAATGGATAGTGCCTATTAACAAATTTCTAGATACTGCTGAAGAACTAGGAGTGTGGGAAGATTCTGATGAATTAAAATTTACCAATCCCCTCAACACCACATGGGCCTTGCGCCCTAAAAAGGACCTTCACACTGGTGCCACCTCACTCAAGGCTTGGGTGTGTGTAGAACGCTTTAATCAACTCTATGGGGTGGATTACCTTGATAATTTTGCTCCTACTGGTAAAATAGTTTCTCTCAAAGCCCTACGCATCTACTCTGTTGATCAGAAAATTCCAATCCTTCAATTTGATGTAAAAAGGGCCTTCCTTCATGCACCAATGGAGGATAATTTCTTCATTGAAACTCCCACCAGTTTTAAGAGAACGGCAAAGTATCTCAAGCTTATGAAGTCATTTTACAGTCTCAAACAAGATCCCCTCAATTGGTACAAGACCCTTAGTGAGTGGATCAAACTTTTTGGTTTCAAGGAGAGTTATTGTGACCCATGTCTATTTCATCATGAAGATGGGGTCACATCCTTATTCTTTTATGTTGAAAATTTAGTAGTGGTGAGAGAGGTGAAAAGATTCAAGACTCTAGTTTTGGATAGATTCAAAGACTTGTCAGCTCACAAGGTGGAAAAACTTCTCAGGATGAAGGTTGAGAAAGATGAAAAATCAAGCAGTCTATTCTTTCCAAATCACATTCTAAAGAGCCTTGAGGAGTTGAATCTGCTGAATGCCAAACTGCCCTAAAACCTGTGTCTCACTGGCTCTCATCTGGTACCTGCAACAGAGCTTGAGATTGTTAAAGTTTAATATTGAATTTTCATGAAACTAAAACCAGCGGCTAGAGACAAGGAGTCAGGAATAGAGCAAACTCATAGACAAAGGTTTGTCAGACAAAAGAGAATACAAGAATGACCAACATTTTGAGCTATAATCAGAGTCAAGAGATGATGGACGATGGGAGAGAAGGCGAGGCACAAATAGATGGGCAGACAACTGAAGTTGGTGAGAGCGGAGAGTCAGAGTTGTTGATCTTGAGAAATTGAGGGGATGGTCTCTTACCAGACAAGAGTTCAGAAGTTGTGAGACCTAATAGTATCCCGTAACTGATGTGAGGGATAGGTTTGATAGAGAGCAGGCAACAAGATAATATGAAAAGAAAAGAATTGAGACAATAAGAAGAGTCAAGAAAAGAAAAGAAAAGAATTGAGACTAAGAGGCGTCGAGAAAAATAAGAAAGGAAAATATTGGGGGTGTCAAGGGATTGAAGAGAGAGTCGAGAGATCGTCTCGGAGGTCTTGAGATCCAAAAGAGGGATCCGAGGTCCAAGAGAGAGTCCCGTTCCGCAAGATCTGGTCAAGGAGGAGAAGAGTCCTCACTAGAGGTAGAGTGTTCACACTCATACTAAGATGTGCAATTGCGGGTGTCTCAGATATAGAGTACATCCCGTCGAGAGTCAATTCTCAACACTCCCCGTGGCTGGTAAGAGAGTAGTCATCAAAGGTAGAGAATATTTTATTCTGTAAGGATTCAAGCGAACTGATGGAAGACGCCTTGGTGAGAGAGTCAGCAACCATATCTTGACTAGGGATAAGATTCAACAAGAATTTCTGGTCTTAAAAATCCTCGCGGAGACCTTTTGTCTTTATATCTATGTGTCTTGACTTTGAGTGAGAGCCAAACTTCTTAATTTTGTCATCTAACCCCTTGTTATTGATATAAATCCTGGGCTTAGGTTCTGAGTTTCAATAAACCACATTGATGAGATGTTTGATCCATTTGATTTCGAGATAACAATCAAGCAATGCATTCAATTCTGACTCCGTAGACGAGTAGGTAATGTTTCTTTGTCGTGTTGAGTTCCAAATAACTGGGCTTCCATAGTGGAAGATAATGTATCCGGTTTGAGATTTTTGAAAGACAGGATCATCACCCCAAGTGGCATCACTGAAACTTGAGAGGATGTCTTGTCCGGAGTCATATTTAACTGTAAGTTTGAAGTGTTTGGTTGTTTTTAGATACATCCATACTTTCTTGACCTCTCTCCAATGACTCATACCAGGCTTCGCTTTGAATCTGGCCAAACTGGACACAGAAAAGGATATGTCTGGTCTTGTATATTGGGAGAGATGATTGAGAAGTCCAATAGCGGATCGGTAGTTGATGTTTAACTGACAGAATTCCGCATGGTCAACATCTGAGGCGGGTTCAAGATTGAGGTTTTGGGTTAGAGGAGATAGAACATTTTTGCAAGAAGACAGTCCAAGTTCTTTGAGTCCACGGTCGATGTCGTTAGGTTGACTTAGGAGAATTCGATCATCCTTGATTTCCATAAGCATTCCAAGTATTGTGTTGGGAGGATGACAGGACGAGTTCTGAAATTGGCTGAGAAAATTTAATTCAAAGGTGCTTGAGTTGCCTACATGAATCAATTCTTCCACGTGGAAATAGAGTATTTCATTCGTATTGGCATTGAGATAGAGACAAGGATGGCTAGTTGATTCTTGGTACCCCTGGGACTTGATCCAGAGCGTCAGAGTTTGGTACCAGTTCTTGGGAGATTGTTTTAAGCCTTAGAGGGACTTTTTTAATTTTAGATAGGGAGATTTCCTACTCAACCCTTCTGGAGTTTTTATAATAACTGTTTCTTCCAAGGGAGCGTGGAGGAAAGCACCTTTAACGTCAAATTGAGTCAACTTCATTTTTTCCTTCAACGCGTATACAAGAGCTAGACGTAGAGATGCGATCTTTCCCGTAGGCGCCCAGGTTTTGTTGAAGTCAACTCCCAGGATTTGATTGAAGCCCTGAACGCATAGGCGAGCTTTATATTTAACCGGCTCCCCATGACAATTTTCTTTTATCTTGAAGACCCATGTTGTATTTAGAATATTGTCAGGGTTTCCGTAGTATTCTTCCCACACTTCTTGCGATTCAATGCCGCTTAATTTGTCTTCTGCGGCCTTTTTCCACTTAGGCCATTCGGGGCATTTACGCGCGGCCTTATAGGATGGAGGTTCGTAGTAATGGTGGAAACCGTACCTTTGTGGTTTCCTGATCTCGCGTCTGGGTCTTTGATATACCGAGGGAAGCGGGGTTTCAGTTGGAGAAGGGGAGCGAGGGGGATTCAGAACTGACAAGTCTGTAGAGTCCGCAGCATTATCCTCTTTGCACTCAGATTCTGATTCGACCGGACTCTCACGTGATGCTCGGACAGTATATTGTTTTTCGGCTGATGAGAAATCAGAATCGTTGGATTCCCTTGTTTGAGAAAAGAGGTCGAGTCCAGGAGACTTGAGGAGAGGGAATTCGGAAGTGTGATTCTTGAGAAACTGCACGTGTTTGGTTTCAACAACAGCACCCAATGAGTTTAGCACAAGATACAAATGGAAAATTGGATTGAACCCAACTAAGATTCCCTCTAACCCTTTTTCATCAAATTTTCTCCCTCTCTGGAGACTATTTCCCAAGTATATGACGGGTGATCCTACTGGTTTCAAATATTTAGCTGGGAGGTTCTTTTTAAACATGAGTTCCCATGGGGAGAGGTCATTACCTTCCCTCGGGATTTGATTTAACATGAAACAACAACTCCAAATTACTATATGCCAGTAGTTTTTTGGTAGTCGAGAGGAAGAAAAGGTTGCGCGAGCTGATTCGACGATAGTTTGATTAGCTTGTTTGGATCGACCATTGTGTTGCAAATGGTAGGGTTCAGAAGTGAGTAACTTTATATGTTTTGATTTGGCAAAGTCGGTCAGCGTTTTGTTAGTAAATTCAGTTCCTTTTTCTGAGAAAATTTCCAATGGATAATAGTTGAGTCTTTTATATTCAGTCTCTAGGATGCTGATTATCACATCTGGAGTTTTGTCTTTAGATACCAGTGGAAAGGCGGCAAGATAACCTGAAAAATTATCGACCAAAGTGAGAATGTACCAATGGCCTGCCTTTGATTGTGGAGTGATTTGGCCGATTAGATCGAGATGAATCCTTTCAAGGGGTTTCGAGGACGGTGTTGAGGTGGCTGAGAAGGGTGATTTGGTGATTTTACTCTTTACGCAGTTCTCGCATTGGAATCTGTTTAATTCGTCCTTGGAGAATCGGTCTTTCAGGAGAGGCTTGAGAGTGGAAATTGAGGCGTGGCCGTACATCTTATGTAGGTCAGATAAGGATTGGAGATCATCAGAAGGGTTGGAGAGTTGGTTTGAGAGATTGACCGCTAGATTACTGCCAGCAGTTCGTGGTTTCTTGATAACAAATAGATTATCTCGAATCATTCCTTTAAGGACCGTCTCTTTGTTTTGGTTTACGGTGAATCGATCTCGCTCTTGGACAAGGTTGCATCCCTTCTTTGCTAGGAGTCCGGGACTAATTAGATTAACCACAATGTCTGGAACGTACATACATTCGTCTAGGGTTACCACGGATTTGTTCCATTCAAGTCGGACCGTGCCAGTACCACAAATTTTCAGGTTGGCTTCAAGCTTGCCAGTATTGATTTCCTCCGGCTCGTCCTGAAGATTGATTGATGTGAAGAACTTTAAGTCATTGAAGATGTGAATGTTCGCGCCGGAGTCTAGTAGAAGGTTGGGGGTATTGTCTGCATTGATCCAGAGGGTCAATAATGCGTGGTAATTAATTGTTGGGGTCTTTTTGGTTTTATTTTTCCATTTTTTCTGCTGCTCAGTGCACCACCCTGGAGCAATTTGAGGGTAAAGATGAAAAAAAGAGGACTCTGGATGGGGAGCGTTGGGATAATGGTAGCCTTCTCTACATCAAAGCCGGACCTTCTTTTCCTCTCTTTCACTTCTGCTCTTTGTCGTCACCAGAGTAACATCTGGAGTGGATTTGCCTACTTTAAGTTGTGCCTTTCGTTCATTGTTGTACTGGATGAGATGATTGAAAACTACGTCCACCGTCACAAGCTTCTCTACGTGCATGATTTGTTGTTTGAGGTTCTCGAGAAGAGGGGGAAATTTGAATAGCAGGAGGTACGCGAGTATATCTTTGGGCAGTTCGATTCCCACATCTGCCATACGCGTAAGTGCCTTTTTCGTGTCTGTGATGAAGCTTTTGATCGCATGCTTGTTGAATGTCGTGTGAAGAAATTGATTGAAGACCCGTGCTCTGTTTGCGGTTTCAGATGAGGCAAACCTACGGGTAATCTCAGCCCAGAGCAACTTAGAAGACAAAATGTTCGCCGTATTCACTACGTTGGCGTGAGTGACGCTGTCGAGTTTAGAGAGGATAATGGATCGTATTTCTCAATCTTGCTTTAAGGATAATTGACCTGAGTTTTTGGTTATGGCGTCTTTGATTTCCTTGAGATCAAAGAGCATCAGCATCTTGTCTCGCCAGATGGAGTAATTATCTTCATTGAGCGGAGGGATAGCGTCGACCAAGGCTTTGAGAGCAACTTGGTGAAAATAGTCGTTGGCTCCGGCTGGTTCATTCATTTTTGATTAGGTTGAGTTTTTTTTCGGCTTTTAACCGTGTTAAAGTTTAATATTGAATTTTCATGAAACTAAAACCAGCGGCTAGAGACAAGGAGTCAGGAATAGAGCAAACTCATAGACAAAGGTTTGTCAGACGAAAGAGAATACAAGAATGACCAACAGTTTGAGCTATAATCAGAGTCAAGAGATGATGGACGATGGGAGAGAAGGCGAGGCACAAATAGATGGGCAGACAACTGAAGTTGGTGAGAGCGGAGAGTCAGAGTTGTCAATCTTGATAAATTGAGGGGATGGTCTCTTACCAGACAAGAGTTCAGAAGTTGTGAGACCTAATAGTATCCCGTAACCAATGTGAGGGATAGATTTGATAGAGAGCAGGCAACAAGATAATATGAAAAGAAAAGAATTGAGACAATAAGAAGATTCAAGAAAAGAAAAGAAAAGAATTGAGACTAAGAGGCGTCGAGAAAAATAAGAAAGGAAAATATTGGGGGTGTCGAGGGATTGAAGAGAGAGTCAAGAGATTGTCTCGGAGGTCTCGAGATCCAAAAGAGGGATCCAAGGTCCAAGAGAGAGTCCCGTTCCGCAAGATCTGGTCAAGGAGGAGAAGAGTCCTCACTAGAGGTAGAGTGTTCACACTCATACTAAGATGTGCGATTGCGGGTGTCTCAGATATAGAGTACATCCCGTCGAGAGTCAATTCTCAACAGAGATGGACCAATGAAAGCAACTAAATGTCAATTATTGATCACCTATAGGACACCTAAACTTGATAGCCAATCTAGCTCATCGTGATATCAGCTATGCCATTTCAAGCTTGGTTTTACACAGCCGGCCCACATACTATAGGGAAATCTAAGATGATTGTGAGCACAAAAAAGCCTAAGTGAAAGGGAAAGTGCAAGGTAGAAAAGATAACTGTGAAGTGCAAACTTATGTTTGAGTAACTCTGCACGCAGTGAGGGGGATGAATTTGTTATAATTAAGGCCAGCAAGTAGCTTAGGCAAATGAGCATTATTTAAAGCAAAAGAAATGCTGGACACCTTGGGTCAATAATTGCTGATGGGCTCTCACAATGGGGAAATACGTTGGATGATATCAGTGATGAATTCAATTTGATGATGAATGAATGATGCAAAACAGCAGGGAGAAGTGCTCCTTAATTAAAAAAGATTGGCCTCTTGTGAGTCCATGATACAACAGGCCAAAAGGAAAATTTTTCGCCCCAAAAGGGCTCTACAGGCTCTACAGGCCTTGTTACTTATTTTGGGCTACATCAGCCCACATGGCATCATTCCCTGTACCCTTACAACCAGCCTATTCCGGTCCATTGGCTGCGTCAAAGGCGGCGGCCCCAATGGGCCACCCCAAGCCCAAAACCTGAGACAAACACACTTTGGAGGGCCAGCCCTTCTGGCCAATTATGTCCAAAATAAACCTTGGGACCAATTATGCCCATACAATCCCATCTGGCTGTATTTTCCCATATCCCCCACCAATCCCGTTAGGGCCCGTGTACCAATGAGCCTGTTTCACGCGTTTTGAGGCCAGTTTCCCCAAATAGGTGACATCCACACAGGCCCGTATGGTCCGTGTGAGTGTCCAATGGGCCTGAGAGGCCCATATGTGCATCCCATTTGGATTAAACTTATACGTAGAACACGCGTAAGTGCATAAATATGTTAACGGAATTTTTCCAATGGAAAGGAAACTAAAGCCAAGCCCAATGTGATGACCAGATTTAGCAAAATGCAAGAAAATATGAAATTAAACAACTGAGGAGACAATCTTCAGGCAAGCAGAATAGCCTTTATAAGGTAATCCAACGTGACTAGATACAACCTGATGGTCATCAAACTATATTTAAGAAGCAATGAGGCAATGAATGACATGAAATGGATTTGGAAAGGAAATAAAATTATATTTGTTTGCAAGGTCATAGCATAGATTCAAGGCAATAGAATCTGAGCATACAAGGGCATAACAAATGAGACAGGAAGGAGTGAGTTGAGAGGAAATGCAAATATGAGGATGTAGCTTATGCAGGGTAAGGGACTAGCCCAATTGAAAAATATCTAGTTGGTGTGGCTAACTAGCATGGTTGCAAGCTAGTGAGAGTGCATCACTGGGAATGGGATCCTGAGGCCTCTTGATACCCAGGGTAAAGAGCGGAGCTAAAATAGATGGTTGAATGGAGTAGAGTTAACTGCAAGGTTTGCAAGTAGATGCTGAGTCAGTTTCCAAGAATGGAAGGTTGTTATGCAAGCCAAGGTTGATAAGGGGAAGGAACCATTGATGTTGTTCTTCTATTTGTGTCACACGTATGGACTGAGGTAGATTGTACTGAGGAAAGGATATGTCAAAGTGATAGAGACAATAATTGTTAAAGTTTAAGTGTGACAGGTTCCTGGGTATAAAGAAGCAAGCTCCTGCAAGCTTTCAGATGATTTTCCCACTTATTCCAAATTTTTTTGTGAGTACTGTATGCCCT
Organism: Puccinia polysora; assembly: GCA_025617555.3. Lineage (NCBI taxonomy): Eukaryota > Fungi > Basidiomycota > Pucciniomycetes > Pucciniales > Pucciniaceae > Puccinia > Puccinia polysora. Next base: position 46,206,073 of record CM062614.1, read on the forward strand.
ATTAGCTGTCCTAATTCTTTGCCTTTTGAATAAAATTATAATTAAATAATTTTTCATCTTCATCCCGTTGTTGTGAAAAATACATTGGCCAAAATGAAAAATGTGTTCCTATGACTGTAGAGTTCTGCTAGGCAAATGCAAGCAGTGTTTTCTGAAAAAGGTTTCTTGTAGTTCCCTATGAATAGCAAATCAATAGGGGATACCCTTGTAGCGTCTTGGAGTGAGGTGCAAAGCAGAAGTTCTGCACTGCAAGGGAATTAAAATATATTGCCAGTGCCAGAGATTGAATTTTTAGGCATCCAAAACCCTGGTAAGTTTAGGACTTGAGAACTAACAATAAATAAAATCAGAAGAAATGGAACTAATATAATTTTTGTTCTTGATAGTGCTGCCACAATTCCAAAGGTACACTCCCGATATGCCTCTGCTTCCATCAACTTATATTGGACCATCCTCCAAATTTGAGATGAAACCAATGAATTCCAAGGTGCAAGGAAAAGCACAAGTTTGGGAATTGGCGGTAGTTGAAGAAGCAAGAGAGGAAGGGAGAGTTTCTGAAGGAGAGGGTGATGTGTAACAGAGGGAAGGGAATGAATAAAAAGGAAATGGGAAAGAGGGAAGGAACCAAACAGAATGGGAGGTAGAGGAACAGGGTGGGATGGAAGTCAGTTGAATGGAAGGAAGTGGAAGGGAAGGCTTAAATTGAGGGAACCAGGTACAATTCAAAGTTCCATTAAAACTGATGAAAGGAAATTAACTGGCAAAGTTGGAGAAGTTTTGTCAAGAGGCCAAAGGAAGAGAGCCTATGAGGAGCTGGTGGATGAAGGTGGATGGAATTCCCAGCTGAACAGGGCTTGGACTGCAAGGTGCAAAGAAATTTTTGAAAACCACCTGCTGACACAAGTAATGGTATTGTGTCCAATTTCCTCTTTGATAAACAATGAGGACTTGGATGAATTTAGGTCAATGGTAGAGGAATTGACCAAAAATTGGGAGGAAGCAGAAAAAGAAATAAAGAAAAAAATTTTAAAAATTTATTTTATTTATAATCTTAGTTTATTATAATATATACTTTATTTTATTATTATTGTTATATATATATATATTTATATATTTGGGTGATGATAAATTCACAGCTCCAGTTGTGTGGGATTTGTGTAGGGCCCCACACAACCTGTGGGAGTTGTTTAGGGCCCCACACAACCTGTGGTAGTTGTGTAGGGCCCTACACAACCTGTGGGAGTTGCGTAGGGCCTCTCAACGCATGAAGGCCCATACACTAATACTCCAAAGGGTTTTTCTAAACAAACGCAACCCCTGGGGGGCATATACCCCCCAAAATGGGCATTTTTGAATTTTGTACCCCTGTACATATTTATTATTTATTATTTATTATTTATTATTTACTATTTATTATTTATTATTTATTATTTATTATTTATTATTTATTATTTATTATTTATTATTTATTATTTATTATTTATTATTTATTATTTATTATTTATTATTTATTATTTATTATTTATTATTTATTATTTATTATTTATTATTTATTATTTATTATTTATTATTTATTATTTATTATTTAGTATTTAGTATTTATTATTTATTATTTATTATTTATCATTCATAATGTGTAATACATCATTCATCTTTCATTATTTATTATTCATTATTTATTATTTAGTGGAGGCTACACAACTTAATTTTAGTTGTTTAGCGTGCCATAAAACTCAAATGGGACGTGTAGCATGCCACACAGCCCATTTTAGCTGTGTAGCGTGCCACAAGGCCCATTTGAGTTGTGTATCATGCCACACAGCTCATTTGAGTTGTGTAGGGTGCCACAGGGCCCATTGAGCAGTGTACACAACTCAAAGATTTGTGTACAGAGTTGTGTACACGACGCGATGAGCCATGAATTTAACATTTCCCAATAAAAAAAACGCCTCCACAAATCTCTCTTACACCTTTGCCAAGACCATCTCAAGAAAACTGAACAGAGACTCTGTCATCTTGGACTTGGGATCTTTGCAGTTAATGTTCAATTCTATGGACTTATTTAACAATCTTGAGAAGGATGACCCAGAAATCCAAACCGGAAAAGAAAGCACATTTTTGACTTCCAAAGGCATTGGAACCGCCAGAATCAAAACAGATAACTGCACTGTAATGCTCAAAAAATCCCTCTTTGTCCCTCACCTAGCAGAAAATCTATTTTTGCTAGGTCAGTTGTTAAACAAAGGTTGTTTGCTCCATCAATCAGGCCCAAACCACTTTTTTGTAAACTTCAAAAGGGTGACTATCCCTCTTGGAAAAATTGAAGGCAATCTCCTTGTCGTCAAAGATTTCTGGCTTTCTGAATCAGAACTGGCCTACTCCTTAATCAGCCTTTCCACTATCCATTAACAATTTGGGCACATCAAATGGATCAAACCAAGCTCCTCTTAAAAGACTTTCCTCAGATCAAGTGGGAAAACCCGCCTTGCAAATCATGCGCTCTTGGAAAAATCCATTGCTCATCCTTCCCCAACCACATTCCTTCTTTTTCCAAACCATTTCCTTGAATTCATGCCAACTTCTGCTGGCCAATAAACCCCATCTCCAAAACTGGAAACCAGTACTTTCTTTTTCTCATAGATGAATTCTCCCGCTTCAAGACCTGTCTTCCAATCAAGGACAATTCTGATGTCACGGATGAAATGATCAAGTTCATCAAGCTTTACTCAAATAAGTTTGGCTATCAACTCAAACACTTTCACTCCGAAAATGGTGGTGAATTCATCAAGTCCAGATTGTCCAAATTTCTTGCTGACCTAGGAATCAAGCACACCACCTACAAGCCATATACCCCACAGAAAAATCAAATTGCCAAACATGGTGATTTCTCACTTGTTTAATCAATGAGAACCGCTCTCCTTGACATGTCCATCCCATTCAACATATGGGATGAAGTCCTGGTTGGTTGCAGCGAAGTTCTCAATCTTGTTCCCTCCCAAGTATCAAATCTGAGCCTGTCTGAGCTGTGGCATGGGGTGAAACCCAAGCTCAATTTGATTTGTGCGGTAGGCTTAAAATCAATTTTCCTCAATTTATGAAATAATTTTGGAAATTTCAAGAAGAAAGGTTGGGAAGTTATACTTGTAGGCCACAAGCTTCATCTTCATTCCTACCAAATCTTTTTCCCTGAACTTGGGGGGACTGCTTGCTCAAAACATGTTAAAATCTTTGAGGGCATGAAACTAGCTGACCATTCCTGCACTTTTGAATGCCCCTATGAATCTCTCCTCAGCCCCAATTCTGATCTTCTTGAAGCACTCTCCTCAATTGATCACAAAAACAAACCAATGGCTCCGCTCGACTAAACCACTGCTTCCACACCCAAACCCCAACAAAACTCACTCAAAATCTTCAATCCTGACAAAGCAGAAAGCTTGTCCAAAAGTGGTCAATCACTCCCTGAATCATCCAAGAATAAGGAGGTCTTAAATTAACTAGCTCCACCTACCAGAAACTTGAGAGATTGATCCACCATCCAGCAACCACAACAATACAGTTTTCTCTCCAGAGCAATCCCTTGAAACTACAATGAAATGAAGCATTTGCCCAATTGCAAAAATTGGAAAAAATGCATGAAGAAGGAAATTGACGGCATTGTATTGATGAAAGTCTGGACTGGTTTCCACACTCTACCTGAAGGAAAGAGGGCTCTCTCAATGGTCTGGGTCTATCAAATGAAAACAGAACGTAATGGAGATGGACTCATTTTCAAGGCAAGACTATGTGTACAAGGTTTTTGTGAACTTGAATTTGTAGACTGTGGCAAGACCTATGCTCCAGCTGGCCAAATAACAACCCTTTGGACTATTGTAATAAGTTGAAAATGAAATCTGACTGTATTGCAAACTAAGACCAATGGTCTGACAGGATCACAAGATTTATTCTGAAGTTTGAAGAAATCAAAAGGACAAATCTAGAGAACCTTACCCGGAATCCCTTTGACTTCAGACTACGGACTAAAGAATGACAAGTAATAATGAAGGTAACAGCAGAGACAAGAGCAGAGTCTGTGACCGCGGAATAGAGAATGATAAGAATAAAGAAAAGGTTGAGGCAGCAAGTATGAGCCTCACATCTGATCAATTTTAGTCTTTCAATGAATCTTGTGACTTAGAGGCAAGATCAGGGTAGTAATTGAGTCGAATTGATGATTGAGCGTAGGAGAAGTCAAGGAGCAAGGAGAGTGAGAAGGTTGGGGTAAGTCAGGAGATGTTGGTGAGCAATTTGAGGAAACGGGTGTGCCAAGGAAAAGATGATGATGGTGATAGGCGATAGGAGAAGAAGGTAGCGTCAAATGAGAGGTATTGGAGAGTTGGAGAGGAAGGAGGGAAGGAGAATGGATGCAGTAGGAGATAGCAAGGAAATGGATAGGAGGAAGGATGAGAGGAGTGATAGCGGAGATCAAAATGAGTGAGCGGGAGAGATTGATCAGAATGGAGGAAGAATGCAGAAGCGGCGGGGATGAGGATGAGGAGAGGATGAGGAGTGGGAAAGGATCGGGGAGCAGAGAGGATCAGGAAGCCAGAATGAGATCATGTGAATGAGGAGTCAAAGATCATGAGACAAGACATGGAAATGATGAGGCTTCAAATTTGGAGATTTTTCACTGGTCGCGCAGCGGGGCTGAGAGAGATGAGAAGGATGAGGCATGACTTATCCCGGTATACACGTATTATCACAATCTTTGGGTCACCCAAATGGATATTAAATCAGCTTTATTGCATGCCAAAATAGACAAAGAAATTTACATCAATTCACCTCCTGGCTATGAAACTAAATTTCCCTATCTCAAATCAAATAAAGCCCTATACGGGTTGAAACAAGCTCCAAAAACCTGCTTTGAAACTCTCCAAAAATTGTATTCTCAGCCAAAACTTCATTTTCTCATCCACCAATCCATGCCTCTTAATCAACCAATCCACTCAATTCTAAATCTTCTGCTACATTGACAACCTTGTGATAATTGGCAACTCAAGAGACTTGAGAAAAAATCTCCAATATTGCTTCTCAATATTGCACAGAGGACCTTTGACAAGAATTCTTGCAAATTATATAGTCAATTCCCCATCTGGCCCATGTCTTCATCAACCATCTCACATTCATAATGCCCTGTCCGAACTGGGACTCACCAATTCAAAACCCATTAATGCTTCCATTACTCCAAACATTATTCTCAAACCTGCTACCAACAAGGATGCCTCCAATTTTGCAGCACTCAACATCAACTACTGATCATCCACTGGGTTCCTAAACTTCATTTCCACCAGAACCAGACCTGATCTCTTTTATGCAGTCTCCTCTCTTTGTTGTTTCAATGCCAAACCCGGTCTGACTCATTGGTCCAAAGCAAAACACATCTGGCAATTTTTCAAGATGACACGCAATTTGGGTCTTTTTCTCAAAAACTATTCCCTCAATTACAACCTTGAAACTTGGATTGACTCAAATGGTGGCAATCATCCAATCTCACAAAGAAGCCATACTTTTAATCTGATACTTCTCTATGGCTGTGCAGTGTCCTGGCACAGCAAGCTTCAATCAACGGTCTTGCTCTTCTTGACTGAAGGCAAACTCAAATCTCTTGTACTGGAAAAACAAGAAAAAATCTGGATAATGAATCTACTAAAGGAACTCAACCACTCAATCTCTCTTACATACTACTCCCATATTGACAATAAAGCCTTGAAAAATCTCATTAACCTTTAATCTCAATGCAACGCACTCAAGCACGTAGATGTTCAAGGTAATGGCTTTGATAACAAAAATACTCAAAAGCTCTAGTCACAAAACTTTTAAATTCCAAAGCCATGCTTGTGGACGCCTTGAAAAAACCAGCCATCAAGCCCTCAGTCAACACCCTCACATCCTCTATCCTACAATCTCTCAATTGAACATGGCGGTGTGTTGAGAGGAAATCTCCAATACTTCCTGCTCCAACACCAGTTAACTTCTGTTCCCCATCTTTCTTCTGCAGCACTCTCAATTGTGTCACCCTTGTGTCACACAAACCTTCATAGGCCACTCAGTTCACTCTTCTCCTCAGATTCCTCCCACTTCATTTATTCCTTATTTGTCACATCATCCGCTCCGCTCCCCTTTCACTTCATTTCTCATTTTTCTCATCTGATCTTCCTCTCTTCCTTGTTTCTCATCTCATCCTCTCTGCTCCCCTATCTTATTCCACTCCCAGTTACCCATCATCTCAATCTCTACCAATAACCTCCACCCTCCTTGCTTTACACTGAAACTACAATAAGCATTTCCAACACTTCTATGCTCAGCTAACCCAATCTACAATCCACGTCACAAACATTGACCATGCCAACATTTACCACGCCAACAGTGACCATTCCACCACTATCAATTTCCTCTCTTTTCTTGTTCACTTTTTAGATCATCTTCATTTCAAAACTCTTAAAAATTATTACTTACATATTCCAACTCAACTATCTTAGCCTGTCCTCCACTTCCTGTCATTCCCATTCCTAGTCTGTGATTTAACAGATATCATTTTCTGTTGTACTTGGAGTTAGATATTCCTCTTTGTTTCTTACTCTCTCATCAACATCGTTCTTTTTTTGAAACTCTTGTCTCCAGTCTGTTTTTTCAGGTAATTCAAAGCTTTTAAATCTTCAACAATTGGGTGGTTGTCAAAAACTACCTTCCAAACAGGCACCCACCTTGATATGTTGCAATTGGACCTCAAAGAAGAAAGGGAAAAACTTGAGGGACACAAACTCTGCGTAAAAATAATCAGCCACACAACAAGTAAGATATGGTCAGAGTACCTCCTGACATACAAAGGTGAAAACTTCACCCAATGGACCAGAGAAATCACATAGCTAGCTTGTGAGCACCTCTGGTATGGGGAGTTTTACATTAAGTTGTGTGGAAACAACATATTTGAGAGAATCGGATGGGCAATGATCCTGGCAACACTTGAGAAAATTCTGAGCAATGAATTCCAGGACTGAACCTCCATCCAGCTAATTTTCCAAAAAGTCCTCAAGAAGTTTAAGAACATTGGCCCAGCCTCCCAGATGAATGTGTGGCAGAGTATATGTCCTTTCAGCTGTCCCAATCAAATTCAACCATTGGGGTTTCAGAAAAGCTGCAAGGTTGGCTCCTGGAATGGACAAACATGTATGTGGAGCTCAACTGGGACACTTTCCTTGCCTTCATTGTTCAAAAAAGCTTTCCACCAGGGTCAAAGATCAAGTAAAAAGTGGAACGTAGAGTAGAACACATGATTCTCACAGAAAAAAAAACATCAAATCACCCTCCCCTCAATTTTTAGCACTGATTAAATCCTGTCAACAGCCATTCTGGCATTAAAAAGGATGGTTGAGATCAAACCTAAATATTTTAGTGTTAACCAACCAAACCCCTAAACAACAAACAATTAATTTCCCAGAGGTTCAATACCCATCAAATTGTACCTTGACCTGATCCTGGAGGACCAGTGGGACAAGGCCATCCATTTTTATGCGGCAAGGGAAACCTGGTGCTCATGGAACTGTGGTTTTGAAAGTCATCTGAAGCCTCAATGCCCCAAGAAAGGGAATTGGAACACCAGAAGTGGTCCATACCCCCAACAAATGTTTCACCTTGGCATATCTTTCCTAGTCCAGGTGAGAGCATCTGCCCAATACTTGGAGAAACTCACCCGCCTGTTGCAGTAGGCGGGTAACCAGCAGTCATTCTTCTTTCACCTACCACAGCACAGAACAAAGGGGTTCTCAGCAAGCTGGGCTTATTCCTGTCCAACTGCTACTGGCCACTGCCTGCCAGGGGTTTCAATCAACAGGGTCAAGGGCTGAGAAGTGCTATGCCACTGGTGGCTGCCTGGATGATTGAACAAGGATCTCTGCCAGAGGATCTGTTGGAGCTCTTTTTCAACTCAATAGGTGGTTAAAGAGATTTGAGTGAACTCCAATTCATTGACAGAAGCGCTTTTCACAGAAAAATAGGCATCCTGTCCCTCCTCCATTATTCTAAAACCCTGCGTGTAAAAACAAAAGTACCGCACAACCATGTCACCAGATGTGGCAAAATGAGGTTTGCACGGAACAATGGTGGTCTTGTGCACCTAAAGGGGATTATTTTCATCACTTTGGAGGGGGCCAAACTTATATCTTTAGAAAGCTTGACAAAGGATGGGTGTTTCTTTGCCTATGATACATACCAAAATTATTTTGAAATCAATTTACTGTGTTCCACAATTATATTCTACTGCCCAATCAATGCACCACATCACAGATCGGCAATCAAAACCACTACAGTTGACAGTGCGCTGGGGCCCATTGCACCTTGGGTGGTATCCCAAGATCCCATAGAATTTACTACAAATGCATATTCTCTAAGCTCCCCTTCATGAGATATAGACTATGGCAAGACTTTTATTTCCCAGGTGGGAGAGCCCACGCTCTAAAAGTGGAATGAAAACAATCTGATGAGGGATGAGAAGCCACTGCTTATGTGGCACCGCCTTTTTGGGAAAATTGGGCTGAAATCAATCCGCAGGATGATCAGGGCTGGTCTAGGTTGTGGGTTACTTGCCAACATGGCTAAGGGTAACATTAATTTTCCAGTATGTGTGGTAAGTAAGAGCAAAAAAATTAACCGTCTACTATCAAAGATGCACTTGCCAGAGAAGCTAGAGATGATTGCAATTGATTTTGTTGTAACTTTTGAGTTTGAGACCTACTGACCCTTAGAGATTCCTACACCAGCTTTAGTTTTGCAAAGAATTTAGCCAAGAAGTCCAAAGCACCAGCGGTGATAATGGATATGGTAACCAAGTTGGTGTTGGAAATGGGGGCAAGAGTGAGGAAAATCAGCAGCAACAAAAGCGGGGAGTTTGCAAATTAGGCACTAGTGGAGTTCTTGAGGGAATGGGGAATCAAAGGGGAACAATAAATACCATATCACTACTATCAAAATGGTCTGGTCAAATGTTTCAACCAGACGCACCATGAAAACAATAGCTGCACCTGCCGCCAGGTGAAGCACCTGGGATAGTAAGTGAAGCCTGTTTTTACTTTGTTTTAGTTTTGGGGTCAACAATCAAATTGATGACTGGATGGTACCCAAAGATTCATGCAACATATTTATGTAATTCATGAATTGAATTGAAAATTTTTACATAAGAGGAAGAATTGGGAATTTATGTATATATTCTTAATGTCATATTTTTTTACAACTGTTTAGAATTTGATTCATACCTATGTTGTATGAAAATTTTATTTGATTTGTATCAAGGCTCATAACACGATAACAATTTTATTGAAAAAAAAAATTAATTCTTATTTATAGATTAAATTTCTTTTCTTTGATTTCTCCTTCAAGAATAAATTTCATGCTGGCGGCCATAATAATCTGGTTTTTGAAAAGGAAAGAGGGAGATGATAAATTCAAAACTCCCAATTGTGTGGAAGTTTTGTAAGGCCCTACACGGTGAAAGAATCCAAACAGAGCTGGTAGCAGGAAGTTCGGTGCAGGGGAAAGGTGCTTTTTGAGGCTGCCCTCCTGAGTGTTGCAAAAATATTTAGATATAACCAAAATCAAGGTCCAGAACCTTGTGAATGAGGAATCAAGGAGGAATCGATAAATTTGATGTTAAATGGTAGCTAGGGGACAACACTATCCAATGCAAGATGGTGTGGGAACAGCCTTTAGAAAAAGAAATTAGATTGTCCTCAGAGTTCAATAGAACAAGGCATTTGCAAGTAACAAAGCCCACAGTATAATGACTCTGGTTGTCAGCAGAGGATTGGGTATGATCAACTAAAACCCAACCAACCTCCAGGTTCTCAATGAACCTTCCCAAATCTCCGCAATCAAGCGCTTTAAGGGTAACAAATAAAAGTGGGTGGCTTTATAAAACAAAGCAATTTTTTTATATGAATATCTAGAAGCAAAGCAATAACAAATATGAAAAATTATAACCCAAAACTTCTCAAGGGACTCAAGAGTAGAATTTCAGAATTAAACTTGAAATAAATAAAGGAGGTTTAACACTCAAGTTTCTAAGCTTAATGAAACCTCTTATTCAAACATGACTGATTCCAGAAATTTTATCAAAAAATGATCAAAAAAAGGGATTAAGGAGTGGTATAAAACACTCAATAATTCAATCAAATGAATTCTTTTTCAACAAGCAAGGCCGTTGGTTGGTGATAACGGATAGGGCCACAGAGGGGCAGATCAGGGATTTGAGTTTGGAGGTTCAAGGATCAGAGTTCAATCATGGATATTGATTCATAAAATGATGATTGTTGAAAAGGGCTGAGGAGAGCCCCTCCTTTTATGGGAAATGGAGCCTGTAGAATATCTACAATTGGATTACACAGCTGAGAGCAGAAAATTTTTTTTTTTATTTATTTATTTTTAACTTAGAGATCAGGAAGGTTGTTTCTACCTTGCCAAACTTTGAGCAACTGGGGTGAGAAGATCTTGGCCCCATCCGTAGCTTGCATCTTTTGGCAGAACCTTGCGCGCGAAAAGGGAAAGTAATTGGCGGCCAGCAGCAGGATATGAGATGAACGAGATGAAAGCTGCGCGGATCAACAGATGCCATGAGAAGACAGCGCTACCGCTGATCCTCAGTGGTTGGAGGTTGGGAAGATCAAATGGATGAGGGGTTAGCACAATAACTGATATGCAGTAGTGGCTGATCCCAAGTGGGTTTAAAATGGAGAGAGATTGCAGATGGAAAAAGATTTGGAAAGGATCCTGGTACCAATGGTAGCAAAGGTTAGATGCCAGGTGTTCAAGGATATTGGGTAACCAAATCTCAATCCTGAGTGGATGTACTTGTTGTAGATGATGACAGATGAGGAGAGAGAAATCTAGATCAAGATGATGATTTCCAGTTGTTGGTTTGAGAGGAGTGAATGGGAGGGAAGTCAAATTTGATGATCCTGGGGATGATGAAAATCATCTAGATTAAAGAAGGTGTGAGTTAAGAGTTATTTCTCATCCTCAGGGATCTGATGATGAGCCGCTGAAGGGCAAAAGGATGAGATTTGGAGGGAATTTTTGATGTGATTGATGAGGAAAAGTGGGAAGTGGATAAGGAAGGGGATGATTGCATGCGTGCACTTTCCCAAAACAAAATTGGGTTCAGAGAGCAAAGCAAAAGATTTGAAGGCCAGAAATGGGGACATAAACACCCCAGGGGGGCCTCCTACACTGCTAGGACAGGGGGAAGTCGGGAAAGGGAAAATTGAAAGCTTGCCATACCAGAAAAAAATTTCCTTTTTTTTGAGATAGATAAAAGATAAAAAAAATCTTAAAATTTACCCTTTTTCTGAGGTTTCCCAACTTGGTCACCACATCTCTTCCCAAATTACAGACTTTTCCTATTCTCCATCTGGATTTGAAGATATTAAGAAAAAAAAGGAGGAAAAAAAGAAATTGGGACAGAAAATGGCCATTTCTTGATCTTGAGAGCAATTGAAGAGTTGAAAAATATCTTGATTGATCCAAAAGATTCCTAGAAGTGGCAGAGATAAACAGAGAAGGATTCCCAGGTGCTCACGTATGTGGCATAAATTATAGTTTTACAACAAAAAACCAGAAAATGACCCTTTGGTGCACAATTTGGAGGACTTAATTTTGGGATAAGTTGCCTCCACAACAATGAAACTTCTTAACTTCATAAGCAGAGAAAGTTCTGGCCAACTGAGTACCATCAAGTTCTTCCAAACATAGGATATGCCTCTGAATTTGTGAACCACCCAATAAGGAGAATCCCTGCAATTTGAGAAAAGCTTTCCCCACTGGGTCTCCAAGGATCAATTACAATAGAAAACTAGATCACCAGGATATAAGGGATGCAAGATTTGATTTGCGTGCTTATCCTCCCAATACTGAACCAATTTTTCTCTTGATTCCATCATCTTCTGATAAGCTTCATCACAAAAATTTTCACTTTTCTCCATTTGCTTGGATCTGGCAAGTAATACATCAGTGGTACAAGACACCTGCTCTCACCAGATACCCAAGAAAGATTCCCTTTCCAGATCCAAAGGAAGAACTTCCCTTTTACCAACAATGATTTTGTGAGGTGAATAGCCAGTGGTCCAGTTAGTTGAGATTCTATGAGGGAAAAGGAACAGAGGAAGAAATTTGTGATCATTCTTTCCAATTTGACCAGCCAATTTGTCATGAAATCCTTCAAAGTAGCATGGCTTCTTTCCACCATGCCTTGCCCTTCAGGATCATAAGGAGTATTAAACCTATGTTTTCCTGGAAGATATTGGATCATTTCAGAAATTTTTCCACCAAATTCAGAGCCACCATCAGTAGATTAAGATTGAGCCAAGCTGTAAAAGATCCTCCAAGTCTCATGAAGGAAAGCTTCCACTGATTCAGAGCTAATATTCTTAAGAAATTTGGCTTCAACCTATCCAGAAAAATCATCTCTAGCCACAATAAGGTAATTAGCACCACCTGCCTTAATATGAACCACATCCATAGCAATCCTCCCAAAGACAGTGAACTCCCCAGTAGGCTAACCCATTTCATCTGGGCACCTAATATCACGTTTTCAACAAAGTTCACAACTCTTGCACCATTCAGAGACTGGTCCTTCAGAGATGGCCACCCAAATCATTTGGATAATTTTCAATAGGTTTTGGTTTCCCCACAATTGCCAAGACCCTCATTGAGAATTTCAAGGATTGAATCTTGTTTTGAAAGAATATTTAAAACAATTATATCACAAGGATTTCCTCTTTTCATAATCCAAGAACCTTGTATAAAGAAATTATAGGTTTTCCTTTTAATAGATTGAAATTCTTGAGCAGAGAGATCAGCAGGTCTTTGTAGGGTGGAATGCTACTGCTCTAATTTAAGCCAGAACTCTTGCTGAAAGCCAAAATAACTTTAGAGGAGAGGGAGAAGACAGGATGGATGAAATTTTCTTCCTCATTGAAATCTAATCTAACATCAGGTTCATCATACCCATGAGGACGTCAAGATAAAGCATGAGGCATGGTTAAGGATTTCTCAGGCCTGTGGAAAACATCAAAAGAGGAAATCTGAGTAAAGGCCACCCCACAATTCATAGGAGAATTTGGGAGTCTGGGATAATTGATCATTTCAATGAGGGATCAAGCATCAACTTTTAATTCAAAATGTTGACCCCAGAGAACTGTTTCAAGCTTCTTCAACATTTGAGCCCCACCGCAGATTTCCAGTCTTGGTTGAGAGTATCTGGATTCTACATCTTAAAATAAAAAAAATTCATGGAGAGAAGGAAGGTCCCAACCATTTTCATCTTCATGGGTAAGAAGGCTCCAACATATTGATAACTAGAATCATCAACAAACTTGATCTTTCCAGCTCAAGGTCCATAAGAGATATTTTCCAAAACTAAAGCTTGAACAACAATCATTTTGACAAACTGAAAATTTTTTTTGCAAGATAGGGCCAAATCCATTCAGAATCTTACCTAGTTAGACAAAGCAAGGGAGCACAGATTTTGGATAAAGGATGGTATAAAGATTCAAACATAAGTTACAAAACCTAAAAAACCTCTAACTTCAGTAGGATTGATTGGAGTGGGCCAAGAGATGATATTTTTGACTTTGGATGGTTCCATCTTTCTTCCTTCCTTGCAGAACACATGACCAACAATTGCCAGAGCAGGCACACCAGCAGAAAATTTGGATCCAGAGACAGTAAGTCCAGACTCCTATATTCAAAACAGAATCCTTTGCAAAGTAGTAGGGTATTCCCAGATGAATTGAAAAATTCCTGAATGCAAAGGTAAGAGCTCATTATTATAGTCATAAACTGGAACTTCAATTCTTCTATTTTCAATAAAGAAACCAGAATGATCGGTAATTTGATCCTGGGGGATTCACATCATCTGAGCCTGATAGACTGTAACCAAATTAGTGGCACCTTGAGGAAATTGATTTAGTTGGGTTTGTCATAACAACCCATAAAGTCCCCTAGAAAATAGAAAGCTCTCCCAGAGAAATATTCAACAAATTCTTCAGTTGCAGGAGGAATACCACAGTCTTGAATAGTGACTTTGTTGAGAGGTTGAAGATTGTGAACTATTCCAAGTTTACCATTACTTTTGAAGAAGTAGAATACACGGCTGGAATAACTGGAAGTTGATTGTTCATTTAGACCAGTACAAACTTGTTTGCAGACCAACTTGATAAATTAATTGACTTTAGAAGCAGGGATTGCAATATTTTTATTTTGCCAAGGATCATGTTCAACTACCGTGATGATATAAGAGAGACAATAGGATTCTTTGAAGATAGCCCTATCTTCTTTACAGAAGGAAATAGATTTTTCCCTTAGAGATAAGACATTCTTGATAAAATTAAATTCATCAGGAAGAAGCCATCCATCTGGAATAAATTTTTTTACCACTTTCAGATTTTCTTCAGTGACAAAACCATTAGGCACAAAGGGACCAGTAAGGGATCAAGATAAACCACAGTAAGGATCACAAGATAAGGGAGGGCGCATGAGAGGAGTATTGAGGTTGAGAGGTATAGGCTGGTTGACTTGTTGGACCTTTTTTGAAACTGGCTTGTACTTGGTAGCAAAATAAAGAAAACTTTTCTTCCTCAAAGCATTGAACAGTCAGACCTGACTACAAAAACTGAGACCAATTTCCAACATGTCCCATTTCCAATGTTCCGCAACATTCATGAAGGGTTCCTTTTCCATAAAAGGAGAACTAGGATTTAAAACTTTGCTCACATGTGTGGCACTAGGTGCGGTTTCGAAAGAAAAGGTGAAAGATTGCCCTAGGGGTGCACAATTTGGAGGATGTACTATTACCCCAAATTGTCTCCAATGAAGTCCATATTCCTCCATACCAAAGCCATTCAGAATAGAATTTAGATTAGGATCTAGTTTATACTCATTGCCAATATTTGAAAAAAAACTGTAAGAAGATTTATCAGATTTGAGATTACAAGGAAAAGAAGAAATAACAGATCCAGAGAGAGACAAAATATTTTTGGAATTTTCTATTTTGACGTGACTTTGATGTTTAATGATTTCCAGATAAGAAGATAATGTTGAGAAAAAAGAAAACAAGCCTCAGGTATGAGAGTTGATCCTTGAGTTGAAGTACAAGTGTGAGAAGAACTACAACTATCAGAAGGATCAACTACTCTGATAACAAATGAGAGGAATTTGAATTATACTTCTGCTTCCCCTTTAAAACCAATTTAGGAGGATGACCAGGGAAATCTCTTTCCCTGAAACTGGAATCCAAAGAGCAGAGAGGAACATTAATTTTTCTACCATCAGCATCAGGGAGGAGGATTCTCTCTCCAAATTGATCATAAAACATCAGTGTAGCACCAAAGTCCATCAACAATGGTTGACCCAAGATCATAGGGCCTTAAAAAGGAGTGATCCAAAAGTGACAAGTTCCCACAATATTTTGACCAATTCAAACTGGGACATCTTCATAAATACCAACCAATTCATAGGAATGATTCTCTTTCTCATAAACCGCAGAATTCAAGCTAACCCTAGGACTAAGCTTGATTTTGAAGGCCATAGCATCCAAAATTAAGTTGAGCTGAGAACCATAATTGATAAGGAGAGGAACCATTTTAACTTAATCACTAAGATAACAAGGAAGGAAACCAAGAGTACAGAGGTAAAGGTAGGAATCTGAGGACAGATCTATTCCACAAGAGTCTTCCATCAAAGTTCCAGAGGAAACCTTTACTTTTTCAGTACCAATCTCCACATGTTGACAAGGGACCCATTTCTTCATTCCTTCAGAAACAGATGGATAAATTGACAGCTGTTCAGCCAAAAATAGATCAGGAATTTTTATATCTGAGATTTTCTTTGATACCCCTTTCACAGCATTTGGGTGGTCCTTTAAAACTCCCATCTCACACCAAAATTTTGCCTGGGTGGAGGGAGGAAGTTCAGGTGAGGCAAGGACTACTACAGGATCAGAAGGTTGAGGCGGTTTAACAGATGAAGGAGTAGGATTAGAGTGGTGTTGAAGCCCTTCAATGAGTGGTTCCTTTTCCACCTCCATGTCTTCCACATCAGAGGAAGGAGGCTCAGGTGAAGATCAACATTTAACTGGTTTTCAAAGAATTGCGGAAGGCAAGGAAGGAGCTTTATGAGGTTTGGTCTCCTCATGTTGTTTCCTAGCTAGATCAGATTGATAAGCTCCTGTAAATCTAGAGGAGGAGATGGCTGGAGGATACAAAGTTTGAAGGGTACCACAAGAAGATCAAAGATCCCAAGAAACCAAAGATGCCTTCTTAGGGGTGGGTGGCTGAAAAGACAGCACCACATGACAAATAGGTTGAGATGAATCAAAAGGGATCAAAGCACCATTAGGAAGAAAGAAATGTTTCCCCTTCTGTTCCACCAATCTTTCCTCTTTATCCTTCTGGAGCTTGTGACATCAACCAGTTCCATGACCTTCCCTATGAAAGTAGTAGCAGTCCAGACTGGATTTAGGAACAGAGTGAAAAGGTTTTAAAGTAGCAAGAGAAGAAATCTTTTGATAAATTTTGTTCTAAAAAGCTTGGAGTAGATTGATTATCTTGTCTATAGTAGCAGTTTTCCTGTCTGACTGAGTATTTTATTTGTGCCTGCAACTTGCCTCCATCTTATTGATAATTTTCTTTGATTCTTGGATAGAAGGAGCATGGAAGGGTTAAGTGGTTCTATTTTTTTTGAAATTTAAAGCAGTTTGACCTTTCATGACTTTATCCACAGAAATCCTGGGGACAAGAAAAATAGGTAGCTTTAATTGATTATCCCTGGTGGTGATCATTGATCTGGATTTGACCAATTCATCCCTGATCCATTCCTGCACTCCTATAAAACAGATTGAAAAAATTGTACTCAAACTTTGTCCACCATATAAATGTTATATTTTTGGATAAGATAAAAATGGATTGGGTCCAATGACTTCTTAAAAGTCTGATAGTCGGAGGTGGAAGAGATAGCACCATTTGAGATCCAATGAGAGACAAGAGCATCCAAATCCCGCAAAGTAAATCAAGATAGATCTATTTTTCCCCAATACGCCAACATTGCTTCCCTTAGAAGCATCCAGTTATGGGCATCAAAGCCATCAAACAACATTATTAATTCCATGACTTCATCAGAGGAGATAAAAAATTGTAACTGGTGGGAAATATTGTATTCACTTGCCCCATCCACTTCAGCAGCCATTTTGTAAGATTCCAAGAACCATTCCACATTTGTCCCATTGAAACCTAATTTCTTGTTCTGAGGTTTGATCTTGACCATCTTAGCCCCAAAAGGGTTGGAGGGACCACCAGTAGAATCCATCCCTAGAAGATTGAAGGAGCAGAATTCCAGAGTGGCTCACAAGTTTGGCAACAGTAGGTATTTACAAAAAACAAGAAGAATCTTGCCTGGATGGTGCGAAATTGGGAGGACTTACTTCTAGGATTCCACGGATTTGATCTAATGACAGAGAGAAAAAAAGAAAAAAATTGTATTTCAAAGTTGATTCCAAACATTTTGGGACTGTAAATACCAAGGTTGTTGGTTCAATCCCAGCCCGGGGAACCAAATGTAAGACTCCAAAAAATGCTGAGCTGCAGGAAGTTCTTTGGAGGGCAAAGGTACTTTTTTAGGCTGCCCTCCTGAGTGTTACAAAAATATTTAGATGTAACCATAATCAAGGTCCAGAACCTTGTGAATTGTGAATCAACTGGGAAGCAATAAACACTTTCTAGTAAATGGTAGCTAGGGGAAAAAACTATCTGAGACAAGATGGTGTGGGAAAAGAATTGAACAAAAGAAGTTGGGGTTTTCTCAGAGTTCAATAGAAGAAGGCAGTTGAAATTAATAACACCCAAAAGCTAATAACTTGGGTCATCAGCAGAGGATTGGGTATGATCAACTCAAACCCAACCAACCTCCAGTTTCTCAATGAACCTGCCCAACTCTTGGGAATCAAGCGCTTGAAGGGTACCAGAAAACTGTGGGTGGCTTTATAAAACAAACCCATTTGTTTTATGAAGCTCTAGAAGCAAAGCAATACCAAATTCAAACAAGAATAGCCCAACACTTCTCAAGTGAATCAAGAGTAGCATGGAAAAATGCAAATTGAAATAAATAAAAAGAGGTTCAAAACTCCAGGTTTTAAGGTTAATGAAACCTCTTAGTAAAACGTGACTGATTCCAGAAATTGAATCAAAGAATGATCAAGACCAGTATGGTTGAAAAAAGGGATCAAGGAGTGGTATAAAACGCTCAATAATTCAATCAAATTAATTCTTCTTCAACCAGCAAGGCTATTGGTTAGTGATAATGGATAAGGCTATAGAGGGGCAGATCAGGGATTTCAGTTTGGAGGCTCAAGGATCAGAGGGCAATCATGGATATACCCTGGATAAAGATCATGATGAATTGATCAGATAAGGGGGGGAAGATGGACTCACTCCTCACAGATTTATTGATTGATACAATTATTATTCTTGAAAAATGCTGGGGAAAGCCCCTCCTTTTATGGGCAAGAGACCCTGTAGAATGTTTACTATTGGATGACACAGCTTAGAGTGGAAAAAATATTTTTTTTAACTGAGAGATCAGGAAGGTCCGGTTCTCCCTTGCCAACCTTTCCGCATTTGGGGTGAGAAGATCTCACCCCCTCTATTGCTTGTGTCTGTCTTCAGATGCTTGCACATGACAAAGGCAAGTGATTGGCAGGCAGCATCCAGATCTGAGATGAACAAGATACAAGCCATGAGCATCAACAGATGCCATGAGCAGAAAGCGCAACAGCTGATCTTTGGCAGTTTGAGGATGGCAGGATAAAATAGATGAGCCAACCGTGCAATAGCTGATCTGAAGTGTTCCTGATCCCAATTGGTTTGGAAATGGGGAGAGAGTGAGGATGGAGGAAAATTTGGAAAGGATCCTGGTACCAATTATAGCAAAGGTGAGATGCCAGGTGGTCAAGGAGATTTGGTAACCAAACCTCAATTCTGAGGGGATGTACTTGTTTTAGATGCTGACAGATGAGGAGAGAGACATCTACATTGAGATTATGATTGCTGGTGTTTGGTTTGAGAGGATTGAATGGGAGAGAGGTCAAATTTGATAATCCTTGCAATGATGAAAAGTTTCTAGATCAAAAATGGTGTGGTAGTCCAAACATGTCCTATAGCAATCAGACTCATTTTTCCAGTGTAAAAAAAGCTCAAAACCTCAAAGTAAACTCAGAAATGGATTCTTCATCAGAAATAACCCATCGTCACTCAGCCATAGTACCCCCTATCCCTCATGGATTAGGAGACACAGCCCAAAAAACCTCCAACTGTTGCAAACTCATACCCAACCAGGTGTCACAGCTCAGTGGAAGGCAAGAAGACATACCTTGGAAACCCTCAAGTACATACCAGTAACAGCTTACCCTCAACACCAGGACCATACAACCCTATCACCTCAGCCAGAATACAGCAATACAGATACAGGAGGAAGTGCAGCTATTTCATTTCCTGTCACCTCACCAAAAAAACAAGAAAATAAACATACAGGAGGCTGTGCAGAAGTATACAGGAACAGTGCAGGCAGTAGGGAGTGACACCATTCTCAACAAAACCAAACAAACAAGCAAATATTCATACAGAAAGATGTGCAGAAGTATACAGGAGCAGTATAGGCAGGAGAAAGTGGGATCAGTCTCAACCAGAACCAAACAAACTTCCAGTACCAACCCACCCCTGAACCACACAGAAATTTATGCAGCCAGTAGCATGTGATGCCAAACAAACTACCAGTACCAAAAACCCACAGCACCACACAGAAATTTATGTAGTCAGAAGCATGTGATACCAAACAAACCACCAGTAAAAACAACCCCCAGTACTACCCAGTAATATATGCAGGCAGTCAAGACCATGAAGAACCAAAAAAACCACCAGTAATGCACATAAATTCATGAAGGTAGAAGAAAGTAGCACCAAACAAACCACCAGTGAATGCACAGAAATACATGCAGGAAGAAAAGTCATTACCAAATAAGAAACCAGCACAAGACCAAATTTATCAGCACCTCACAGCAATTTATGCAAGGCCGTCCAGGCATGAAAACCCTGTAAACTCTTTGCCCAACCAGCAGAATTGCCTTAGTTTCATGCAGTGTCTTTGAACTAAACGGCAGAATTGCCTCATTTCATGCAGTGTCTTTTTCAAAGCAGCTAAAATGTCTCATGTACCTGTATACCACTGTAACAGGGGAAGCCCCAGGGCAACCTCAGGGGCAGCCCCAAGCATCCCCTGAGTACCAGATTTTCTATTTAAGGAGGGCCTCTATGCCCTATCCAGGTTGTATACACATCATTGACCTCTATGCCCTCTGGACTATCTCCCATCACCCATCTCATACCATATGGCCACCTACCTCTTCACACAGATAAAACCACCCAAAAGGCCCTCTTGGCCCATCCATCTGTGGTACTTACCCAGATAAATATTATTATTTAACCAATTATAAAGAAACAAGAAATCAGAGACCAAGTTATGACACACCTTTAACCAATTGAACCATCCAAAAGGTGCTTGAATAAGGTTTCTTCTGTGAGCTAAATATTCAGCACCAGATCAAAGAAAAACCACACCTGAATCAACAGATAACCCTTACAAAGAAAGAAAGTACAAAAAAAACCACCAACCTTTCCTCTACCCATCCCCCTGTGAGTAAACCCATCCTTGGGTCCTCTCCTGAACCATCCCTGTGATAAACCCTTGAACCCTTTAATATTGGGGTATTGGTTAAGATAAAACATAATTGATCAATCAATAACCAATAACCCAATAAATCTGTTCTATTCTTTAATAAAACCCTACCAATAACAAGTAATAAATAATCTAGGTCTGATCTGAGACCTATTTCAAGTCTCAAAGAAACCAGCCATTAATTTAAAAAAATTATTGTGCAGACTTCCTATAATACTAGAAGGGCAGGTAATTCAAAACCACTCTTAGTATTACTAATACTCTGAAGAAGTAGGAGTAATACCAAATTCCCCTTCAAAGACTTCCAGCAAGCTTTTTGCTAATTTTATTTATATAATCCCACAGGAGTCTCTACAATTGGTGTCCCAAAAGTGGCCAGTTTCCTTTAAATTTGATTATTTATTAAAACAATATTGGTGGAATATTAGCCTGAACAGTTAACTCAAAATTCAGAGGGCAGAAAGAAGAAACCCATACCAGATAATTGAAGAACTGAAGGACCAACTCAGAGGGATTGAAGATAATAACCAAGGTTCAATGATGAGGATGGAGAAACAACTGCAAGACAAAACCAACGTAACCAGTGGATCCCAGGAAAAATTAGAGGAGGACCAGGTTTCAGAAGTGGGAGAACACCTCACCCATATGGTCATAGTACTGATGGGATATCTAGAGAATACCATGGCCAAGGAAACTGAATTAATTCAAGAGCTTGAAAATTAATTGCAATCAATCAAGAGAAACAAACCCTTGAAGGACAGATAAATAGCTATTCTGAGGACTATGGATCACATAGTCAAATCTTTGCTGAAAGTTCTAGAAGCCAAGAATAACAAGTAATCAGGAATACCTCAGCCTCAAGCGAAACCAATAACACAGACCAGTGAAAGCTACTTCTCAGATATTACTGCACCAGAATCTATTAAATGAGAATCACCCGAGGCATCTCAAAGTTTGGAGGAGGCTCTTAAATCCCAAGCCACAAGGGAAACATTTGTATATGAAAACTGGAAAGAACCTGCAGAAGAACAATTTTGGATCAGTGGACAAGAAATTCCTCAAAGTAATGGCAAGGCATCCTCAGACCCTTGGACTAAAAATATCCTCACATCAATCTCACTGCACCCTGAATCTGAATACTACCAATAAAAAGAGGCCAAGCAGAAATCTTATATTAAGTTTGGAGAAGTTATTGGAGGATTCTTGACCAACCTTGAAGATATGGAAGGAACCAATTGGGAAGAACTACCTGGAGTAGTATTGGGCAACTCAGAATTCATAGAGCTCCTAAACAATCAGTTAGCCAATGACTTACTTTGCCAAGGGGACTGGCTTTCTCATTCTGGACACATCCCTTGGGTAGTTAGAACCAGCCTCTATTATGGAGAGGAATGGGACAGTGTTAGGATTTCAAACCTTATTAATATTTATAAGGTCAACCCATTTGAGGCCTGGTGGTCAGGCCAATTGGATGAATAGGTTTCATTCCCATTTTATTGATGAAGAAGTAAGCCTTCAGTTTCTGTTGAAGTGCTGAGGGCAAGGGTGGGAACATGTAACAACACTTTATTAGGAGCCATTACCTACACAGAAAGGAAGCAGGTGGTATCAGTATCTTTTATCTCTGAAAAAATAAAGAAAAGAAAAGAAAAAAAATGTTGACTCACCAAATTAGTTTTAATCCTTTACCAACCAATTCAGGGAACAGATAGCCTGAAATTAATTTTAGCCCATTTGGGTATTCTGATAGCTATGGAAAGGGGTTGCATTGAAAAAAACAATGCACAAGAACATTATTACATACATCCAAAAAAAAATTCAAAGAAAAAATACATTTTTGACTTTTTCTTTTACTGCAATAGCTCCAGTTTCCTTTGGTTGAGCTGGGGGTAAGGGTGGGTACTGTAACACCATTGTGGTATTAAAAGATATACAAACAAAAATATTAAAGGAGGGGTATCACTATCATGGGCATTTTATTTCACACAAATTTCTCTCCAAAAAAGACTCATCATAGTAGTTCTGCCTAAAAAGACATCACCATCAACATCAAAGCAAGAAAAACAGCGGATAGGTTCAGAAGGACATTGCTGGGGGTATATTGGCAATTATAGTTGCTACAGCAACAGTGGTGCAAGCAGTGATTTTCAGCAACATGGTTGACTTGACCCCAAGACCAAAAAAAAAGGGGGAAGGAAAATGATTAAGGACACAAAAGTACTAGTTATCTGTTTGGGCCAAGGGAAAAATAAGGAAGGAGACAAAGAGGGAGAAGTATATGACCCACATTGGAGCAACAAAGAAAGGAAGTGGAGGATCAGTGGATGATGAAGGCAGAAATCAGCCAAAAAGGCCCCCCTTAAATATTCAAGAGTCCCCCTAGGAGGGAAGGGGAGAGGATAGAGAGGGATGGGAGAACCTAGCTCCCAAACGCCAGCTGCTCTGACCGCAACAACCCACAATCTTGAAAAGGTCACAGTGGCAATAATCTGTATCAGCTCACCAAGAATTCACCCACTGCAAAGAAAGACAAACGTCATAACCCAAAAAAAGGGGAGGGGGCAAAAATTTTGGGGAGGACTCACTGGTCCCTTTTTTTGAGTTGGAGCCTTTCTTGGATCACACGCGCCGGTCATTGGAACCTGTATCAATCAAAAAAAAGTAGATTAATAAAAAAACCAAACAAAACATGTGATTGATCAATTTGAAACTTACCCTGACCAGCCTGCATCAGTTTGAAGGATCAGGGAGGATAATGACAACAGTAATTAAGCAAAATTCACATTGCAATTGGCTAGTCAGAATGCTCATGTCAATTTTCAATTTGATTGTTGACTGCCTGATTTGATGCGAAAAAAGTTACCATGAGCCATATCTGAATTACACATGACCACAACCCCTGCAGTCTGTGTCATTTGGAAGGAAGGAAAATAAATGAACAAAAATTAGATAAATTAAAACTAAAACAGAGATAAAAAAAACAAGAAAGAAGACAAACAAATCTCTCAACCAATCACTTCAATTGCACCGCCCCATCTGCGTATGACAACCATGCGCGATTGAACCAAACAGCAGCCCTTTCCATTCCTCCCTTGGAAAACTTGGCTGATTGGGCAATCCTACCTAACACCAACAATGTGTCCGTCCCATCCCTCCAGTTGGAGGAGAGAGCCCTCAAAACCAGAAAAACTACAAAATAAATAACAATAAAACAATAAATCAGTGGAGATGAGATAGATAATAATACAGAAGCAGAAGATAAAAATTGTGGCTTACCAAATAACTAAGCGCCTTATGGCTGTATACATCGGGACCCTACATCAGGCAACCATTGCAAACTGGAGATTGACATGCTCGGGTTGGCGCGCTAAATGATGGAATCAGAATTATCCAGGGAAGTTGGACCGAGCTACAGGATGGACAGCAATTGACATTAGCGCAGGATTTAGTTGAGTGTAGAAGATAGAAATAAGGAAAAAGCAAAAAGGGGGCCAGATGAGAAGTAAATGGGAAAGCCACAAAGTGAATTTTGGACATACAAATTGAACGCCACATGCCTGTATGCTTGTATGGTCTGTAAAGCGTGTTTGGGCGCTGAGCCAAGTTATTCCAAAATTTTCTAAAGCGCGCATGGCGCTTAGAAAAGTCAACTTGGCGGCTGGAAAAGCCTTCTTGGCGCCTTTCCAAGGTTGACTTGGCGCCTGACCAAATTGGTCTGGCGCCTGGCCAAGATTATCTTGGCACCAATCAAAGCTGGTTGCATTGACCTGCCAATTGCACGATCATACTTGAAAAAAAAAAGGCTCAAAGTTGCGGGGAGGGAGGCTGGTCAATTTTGGTGTGACCAGCTTTGATTGGCATCAAGGGGAGCTTGATTAGGCGCCAAGATTTAACACCCGCAAGCCCAACCTAATCAAGCTCCCTGGGCGCCAATCCAAGTCCCGCTAGGCGCATGCCAAGTCAAACTTGGACAGGCGCCCAGACGCGCTTTACACACCATATTTGGCGCGACCAAATACATATTTACTTGCAAACAACCGCCAAAAAGGTTGAGATTGAAGCCGTGGCAATCAAGGGTCAAATTGGTTTCTGGACGACTACTGGGTGCGGTACCGCCCCATCTTTGTGCAACCAACTTGCGCACCTTTCGCGCCCCTTTGCCCCTTTGCTCGCAAACCTCCCGCGAACCTCGCTAAAAGTAACAAACCACCATCAAGACTGAATCAAAAGCGGGGTATTTATATAGAATAAAAAGGCACAAAAAATCAAAAAAAAAATATGTAAAAAAAGAGGTTATATACAATAATAATAAAAAGAGGCTCCTAAGCAAGAGCCTAAACTGCTAAATCTATCATTCAAAACATCAATGGGACACAAAAAAACTCCTAAGCAAGAGTTTCAACTGCTGATACATATAAAAAAACAGGGATAAAAAATAAAAGAAATATAAAATATAAAAAAATATATATAAAAAATAAAAAAAAAGAGTCTGTATAAAATAAAAAAAGGCTCCTAAGCAAGAGCCTAAAATGCTAAATCTATCATTCAAAATATTAATGGGACACAGAAAAACTCCTAAGCAAGAGTTTAAACTGCTGATACATTTAAAAAAAAGGGGGGAAAGAAATATAAAATATATAAAAATATATAAAAAATATATGTAAAAAATAAAAAAAGAGACTGTATAAAATAAAAAAAGGCTCCTAAGCAAGAGCCTAAACTGCTAAATCTACCATAAAAAAGAGAAATCAGAATAACAAAACTCCTAAGCAAGAGTTTAAACTGCTGATACATTTAAAAAAAACAAGGATACAAAATAAAAAGAAATATAAAAATATAAAAATATATATATATAAATAAAAAAGGGCTGTATAAAATGAAAAAAGGCTCCTAAGCAAAAGCCTAAACTTCTAAATAAATTAAATAAGAAATATATAAATAGCAAAATTCCTAAGGAAGATTTTAAAATTCTTAAGAATTGAAAAAATAAAAATAAAAATAAAAATAAAAATAAAAATAAAAATAAAAATAAAAATAAAAATAAAAATAAAAATAAAAATAAAAATAAAAATAAAAATAAAAATAAAAATAAAAATAAAAATAAAAATAAAAATAAAAATAAAAAAATAAAAAAAATAAAAACAAAATAAGATAAGATAAAAAAAGGGGGGAAATAAATAAATAAATGAATGAATATAGAGAATAAATGAAAATATAATTTCATCAAGAAGATTATTAATGTAAAAAGAATTCAACCCAAAGAGAACATGGAATACTAGGAACAAAGAGGGCCCTGAAGACATCAAGACTGGCTTAACTTAAAATTGGACCCAATTGAAGATTTCAAGATGTGTCAAGGTATCAAGAAAAATGGATCAATGAATCTTCAGCTAGAACTTTCTGATTGAGGGCATTGTAGTAGGTGTCAAATGGAAAATTTATCTATCAGGTTTGAATAGATGCAAACAGGGTGTCAAGGCTTGAAAATAAAAAAAGGATTTAGAGGAAAATAGGGACAATTTATAAGAAAATAATCTGTCTTTGGCCATGAAGTAACATAGTATATGGAGAAGTGAAAAGAATATTGAAAGTTAGAAAAGAGGTTATGAGAGGAAAATCTTTCTTTGGCCATGAAGTACCATAGTTTTGTCTATAAAGCGCGTCTGGGCACCCATCCAAGTTTGACTTGGCGTGCGCCCAGCGGGACTTTGGTAGGCACCCAGAGCGCTTAGTTGAGTTGGGCTTGTGGGGGCAAAAACTTGGTGCCCAAACAAGCTCCCCTTGATGCCGGTCAAAGCTGGTCATGCTTGACCAACCAGCCCTATTTCTCTCATACAATCCACTTACTCTTACTTCCATCTTTCCAAAATCATGAGTTTTTTTTTCCTTTGTTTGATTTTTTATTTACTGATTAATTTTCTGGTTCTTCATGTATTTACATAAATAGATGGCTGAAGAAACACCATCCAAATCACCACCCAATCCTGCCATACTTGATCTTGAAGCAAGCAAAGCCAAAGCAAAGGTCTTAGCTCAACAACTTCAAGAACTCAATTGGAAAAATTATCAGACTGAACAAATCCTGAACTCTCACCAAAAGATTGATCAAAAAAAAACCATAAAAAATGACCAACTTACTTATAAGGATAAAAAACCAAATGCTATCATCAAGCCTGAGGTTTGCAATCTGATCCAAACTAACATCTTGGAAAAATGACTTTCTCAAATGGAAGCTGTCTCAACATTTTATATATCTTGCCGTCAAGTTCAGAGAATAATTATGGAAGACCCCCTCCATTTCAAGGTAAACAAGCAAAGACCCTCAAAGTTCAACAATGAAATGGTCACCAATCTCCTCATTTTCATCAACCAAAGATCAACCACCACCCTCAAGGAGATGCCCAAGTTCCTCAAGAACAAGCATGAGGTCATAGTGACCACCCAGGCCATCAGCAACATCCTCAGGGATATCAATGTCACTTGGAAGCAGGTTACAAACATTCCTGCTGCATGGAATTGGGCCTATCTCATTGAACAAAAAGCAAATTATGTTCATCAGCGTGGGACTGACTTGGATCAAATCATTTTTTTTATTTGATGGAGTGGGGTTTGATTTGCATTTGGGAAGATCAAACAGCTACGCTCCTTCAGGTGAGCTTCTTTTTTTTCTTAAATTTTTTGATAAATTATGAATTTCTATTTTGGATTCATTTGTTTTACCAGGTTCCCCTGCTGTTCTCAGCCTTTTAACCAAGATCAGACAAGTGACCTTGATTGGAGCTCTTTCCAATCAAGGGTTTATGTATCACCAACTCCTCAACTCTGATGGAACCAAGGCTAAGGGTTTAGGTTCTGATGATTTTGTTTGTTTCTCTCCTCACTTGCATCAAGACTTCCCCTGGACTCCATCATCATCATGGGTAATGCCCACATTTAGCGTGGGGAGCAATTTGAGGACTTGCAAGCCAATTTCCAACATTCAAAATTGATTGCAATTGAATTCCTTCCTCCATATTCACCCTTCCTCAATCCCATTGAATATTTTTTTCATTTAATCAAATTGTATGTTTGAGGAAAGGAGACCAAATCA
Organism: Puccinia polysora; assembly: GCA_025617555.3. Taxonomy (NCBI): domain Eukaryota; kingdom Fungi; phylum Basidiomycota; class Pucciniomycetes; order Pucciniales; family Pucciniaceae; genus Puccinia; species Puccinia polysora. The sequence continues at coordinate 46,233,968 of CM062614.1, forward strand.
AGGTCTGAATTAGATCAAAAAATCAAGGCTGGAATTGAAGATGCCATAACTCCAGAGAAAAGTCAAAACTTCTTTTCTCATGTTCAAAAGTATCATCAAAGCTGCCTTGAGAAGCAAGCTATCACATGTCCTCTCTTGGCACATCCTTAAGAATTTTTACATAACTTTTTCCTCCTTTTTTTAATTTTTTTATTCATCTATTCCAACAAAACAATATATTGTTATACCAAAAATAAACCCCAAAAAACCCATTCAAATTGTTTTTTTTGTATTTTGTTAAAAGGGTAAGGTTGAATTCAAATCTCATTGAGCCTTTCAAACAGTTAAAAATGGGCCGTGTGGCACGGAACACGGTCCAGTTGAAGCCGTGTACATCCTCCCACTACTCATGGATTTGTGGGGCCCACCCAACCCGGTCCACCACTGTGTGAGCTTCCACATGACTACATTTTAGCCGTGTGGAGTTGTACACGGCTCAAATGTAGTCGTGTGGCATTCCACACAGGATTGACAAGCCCTAAAGTAAAAACACCAAAAAAAAAAATAAGTTTAACTTGTGTTAAGCTGATCCCATCCCAAGCTTAAAATAAGTTAAGCTTGTGAGGGAATCAGCCCAACACAAGTTGAACTGACTTGCCATTGGACTCTCATTCAAAACACTCAATATAATGATGTTAACTCAAAAACACTCAAAATAATGATGTTCAAAATGTGATAAACCTTTATATTAACAGAAATCGTTAGCTGCATTAGAATTACAATTTATATGAAACCCAATTATGAAATAAAGTCAAAGTTTATTACAATCTAGAACATATTTGCAGTGGATCTTTGATATTTTCAACCCAACCAGAGGCTTTTTTAGAACTCAAGGAACGTGGTTTTGCTACAATGGGTGGGATTGGAATCATTTCTCCCTCAAGTACTAATAGAACCCAGTGGTTATTGTTTACAAAGGAAATGAAGATTGGATCTGATTGATCATTAACACCATTTTTCATTGGAGTATAAATATTACATGACTCCAATGAAATGAAACATATAGGTTTGGGATATGTTTCTGCTATGCTTTGACCCATGTCCAATTAAGCCAGACATTTTGAGGAGGGAATCTTTTCATTGATGTCTTCAACATCAAGTATTTGTTTAATCTTTTCAACCTCCTTTGAACCGCCAATAATCTTAATGTAGCATGCTTTATGTTTCTCTAATGTTTCAATCATTTCCTTCCTAACTTTAAACCAACCATGTTCTTCATAACCAAGAGATTTAGAAATTACTCTAAATCCGCCATTCCCATCTCCAATTGGATCCCAAACCTCACCCAAGAAATTTTGGAATTTCAAGGGTATTTGATTGAGATATTTCACGTTTGGTTCCTATCATTAAAACTGACTTAGTATTCATTTCTTTAATTGTATCAACAAAATAAAAACTCACCAAAGATGAGCTTCTGGTTGAGCTTTGCTGCATGTTTTCTTCCTCTGAAGAGGATTCTGATTCCAAATCAAGTGATAAAGATTCAATTTCAGTCTCTTCCTCTGAACTATAAAATTCAGATTCAGATTCTGCTGATTTTGACTAAAAATTCATCATTAGTTAGTAACTAAGTTCATTAAACCAAAATGATGAACATATCTCAAAAGAAAAGACTTACAATCTTTCTTCTTTTCTTGTTTGGAGCCCTTCTAGTTCTTTTTTCCCCCTTGAGTTGTTTTTCAACAAGCTCAAAGCAAGATGGTTCTTGCTGCGTATCTGTAAATTTTGGCCTGCCCCTACTTGATTGTAAGTCTTTAGGTTCAAGTCTTGGCTTGGATCAATATTTTGTAATCTTCTGCATGATATACTTCAGAAGGCCGCTTTTCTCATGATCTGGAGATTTCACAATCATTACATTGACATTTTCACGTAACTGATTAATGCTTAGCATTTCATCAACATTGCACTTGAAAAATTCACAAGGATCAACCATTAGTGAATTATTCAATCAAAAAGCATGAATCACATATTGATTTGAACAATCCAACTTGAACAATCCAACTTAAGCCAACTTACAGAATTAGAACTGCAAGATTGATACTCCAAACTACACTGAGGATGAACATCTTCATGTAGCACCAATCCTCTGAATGCTATTTGGTCACCCATTCGGTTGGAACAGGGCAAACCCATATTCTTGAAATATGACTTGGTGCAGACTTTGCCATCATGATCAGGTTTGAATTTCTCAAATTTTTCCTTAACAAGATTGATTGCCTCTAAAGACAATTTTTAACCCAATGGTAACAGTTCAGGGGGAAGAACTGTCCCTAACTTAATTCAAGATTTATAAAGTGATGCATGAACTTATAACTTTGATTGATGAGTATTGATTTTAAACCAGAAAGACTGTAACACAAGAGTTGATTAGAAGAGATCAACAACCGGATAGAACAAGAATAAATCTCAGACATTTGAATGAGAATGAAGAACACGGACACTGTGATGAGAAGGACAATATTCACTATGGCGACAATGAGATTTGTCTGAGAGAGAACATGAAGAGAGAGCTAAACATTGAAGATAGAAGTTGTAGGTCGGTTTGTTATTCAGATGATCTTGATTGAGGAATGATCTCACCAGTTAGAAGGTCATTGATTTGATGGACTGAGGTTGGTTGGTTTGAATGTGATGGTGAAAGTCTTGAGTTGAGATCTTGAGTCTTGAGTTTGAGTGAGAGTTTTGTTTGAGGGTTTAAATTGTATGTGTGCTGAAGGGAATATTGGAAATGTTGTTTTTATGAAAGAATATAAAGGAAAGGAGTCGTGAAGATGATGAAAGAGATGAGGATGAGAGTCAAGAAGATGAAGATGAAAAGGAATCGTGGGACCCTCAAGATTCAGACCGTTGCCTCTATCCGGATGACTATCTGAGAAGGTCCTAGTTCTCAGTTTGAAGTATTCACAGGGGTGCGCGGGCACTGACAAGGGTCCTGAGGCCCCCGACATGTTTCACCGTGTCCATCATCCTCTAAACACCCCATAACTGGAGATCAAGCCCCAAAGATCGTATTAGAGAATTTCTGCAACTGATCTAGGCTGAACGCCTTGGTTAAAGGATTGGCCAGCATCTTCCCGGTTTCTATCAGATGAACGAACAGGGATCCTTCAGCTAGTTTGTCTTGGAGTCCTTTAGTCTTGAGGTCCATGTGCCTTTGTTTTTCATTGGATCCAAATTTCTTCAATTTGTCATCTAATCCTTTGTTGTCGATGAAATGTTTCAACGATGAGAGTTCAGTTTGAAAAATTTCTCCCAATACATGTCGGAGCCATTTGCCTTCAAGGTATGAATTTAGTAAGGGGTTCAGTTTGGCCTTGGTGGATGAGTATGTGATGTTTTGTTGTTTGTAAATGTTCCAGGAGAGTGGTGAGCCAAAGGAGAAACAGATGTAGCCCGACTGGGATTTGCAGCTGGTTGGGTCTTCACCCCAGGATGCATCACTGTAGCATTCGATTGGGCTCTTCAAATTTTCATAAGAGATGATGAGTTTCTTCTCCTTGGTGTGGTTGAGATACTGCCACGTTCGCCTAAGATCCTTCCAAGGAGTTAGGCCGGGTTTGTTCTGGAATCAAGCCAAACTAGAGACCAAGTAACTGAGATCCGGGCGTGTTCTATTGGCGATGTACTTGAGAAGTCCTATTGCAGACTTATAGTTTATATTGAGTTCCTTGAACTTTTCAAAGTCTTCATCAGAAGCTTTGCTCAGTTGAAGATGAGGGGTCAGCGGTGTAGAGCTTGGTCTTGATTCTAATAATCCAAGTTCTTCCAGGACGTGAATGATGTGCTTTGGTTGACTCAGTAGAATACTATTCGTGGTTCTTTCAAACTTCATACCTAATATCATGTTGGGTTTGTGAGCTTGAGAGTTTTTGAAAAGAGCATTGAATTTGGCGTCAAAGTTGTCACCGTCGCCCACCAGTATTAGGTCATCGACGTGGAAAAAAAGGAAAGATTTGCCTTTGTCACCCTTATACAAACAGGGGTCACTGTCCAATCCCTTGAATCCAGTTGATTTAATCCAATCAGTGAGAGTACTATACCAGTTCTTTGGGGATTGTTTGAGTCCGTACAGACTTTTCTTCAGTCTCAGGTACTGATATTTTTGTTGACATCCTTGTGTTGTTTTGATGATCACTTCTTCTTCTAGTGGTGCGTGCAGAAAGGCCGCCTTGACATTGTACTGTCAAATGTTGAGTTTTCCTTTTAAGGCGTATAGGAGAATAGCCCTCAGCAATGCGATCTTCCCGGTGGGGGCAAATGTTTTGTCAAAGTTGAGGCCATGTATTTGGTTGAAACCTTTCACGCAGATTTGAGCCTTGTGGATGATTGCATTGTTGTGGGTGTTGTCTTTGATTTTGAATATCCAAGTCGTGTCCAGTGGATTTAGAGGATTGTTGCCTTTGTAATCTTCCCAGACTTCAAGGAGCTCACATTGATCAATTTCCTTCTTGATTGCCCCCCCCACTTGAAGCTGTCTGAACATCTACTTGCTTGATCAAACGTTTTAGGCTCAAAGTAGTGGTGAAAGCCTTACCATTGGGGAGGCTTGACCATTGACCGATCACGAATAATTCTTCTAGGAGGTTCTGTTTTCATTTCAGGAGTTGGTACTCTGGGGTTTTCCCTCGTCATCACAGGCTGAACTTTATCCAGTGACAAGTCGTCATCTGAGTTTGAGTCGGGTTTGAGATTGGACAATTCTTCATCCGATGAACCCACCGCTGCAGGCGGGTTTCAATAATTCATTCAATCCGGATCAATCACTCCCATCGTTGGCGTAGATTCCTTGATGATTTTGAAATCAATATCCAAGGTCAACCTGATTCCCAGCTGGTCCACTGACTGCTTCAGGAATCAAACGTGCTTGGATTGAGTAATCTGTCTGTTGGGCATGAGAATCCGGTATGAAAGGAATTTGGGTTTATAACCTACCAGTTTTCCCTCTTGCCCTTTAGGGTTGAACTTTGCTCCTTTCATTCTTCTTTGATCCAATACAATGGTTGTGATGCCGGTTGGTTGAAGATAGTTGGAAGGGAGCTTGTTATGCTTAATAAGTTCCCACGGAGATTGATCCAGCCCGTCATTTGGGATTTGATTGAGACTAAGACAGCAGGACTTGAGTACTTACGACCAGTACTTACAAGTTATTTTAGCTGAGCTCAGGGTCTTCATCACACTCTTGATTATAGTGCGGTTAGCCCTCTTGGCTCGAACGTTATGTTCAGGATGGTATGGTTCAGTTACCAGGTGATTGACAAATCTCTCTTTGAGATACTTGACTAACCTCTTGTTTACAAACTCAGTGCCACCATCCAAACACACTGTCGTTGGATAGTACCCGCAGTTTTTCTTTTTTTTTTTCAATGACTTCCATCAGGATTTGGGGCGTATTGTCCTTTTGAGCCAAGGGAATGCCAGAGATATACCCAGAGTAATTGTCTACTATTGTTAAGATGTACCTTTCATGGAGATGGGATTCTGGTATGATCGGGCCAATAATGTCTAGGTGGAGTAGTTCAAATGGCTTGGTCACGGGAGTAGAGGTAGCCTTGAAAGGAGCTTTAGTGATTTTGCACAGGAGACAGTCCTTGCATTCAAAGTTTTCCTTGTCTTCTCCACTGAATTGTGTCCCTGTGATTTTAGACAGGCGTCCGACGGATGCGTGACCATAGGATAGGTGAAAATCCTTCAGAGATCCAATATCTTCTTGATGCGTCCAGTAGCACTTGTCATTCCCAATCTTGCAAGGTTTGTCCAACACAAACAGACTTTTTATGATTTTACCTTGGCATATCTTTTCCCCGTTCATCTTCAATTCAAAGCTTTTAGATTGAGCCTTCAAAGTGCAGCCTTTTTCAAGAAGCTTCCCCGGACTGATTAAGTTGACCACGATTTCAGGAGCTTATAGGCAATTGGATAGAGTGATGGTTTGATTTTTCCATACTAGTTTGACAGTTCATAGGCCGTGGATGGGTAGATTAGTGCCAGCTTTGCCCGTCGTTATGTGTTCTCCTTTGTAGGGCTCTAGAGTAGTGAAAAATTGTTTATTGTTGAATATGTGCAAGGTTGCTCCGCTGTTGACCAAGATGTTGTTCTCAGCTCCAATCTTTGAGTCGATCCATCAAGTCACAAAAGCATGGAAGTGAGCGGCGTCCTGTGATTTATTCTGCTTCTCCTTCCACTTGATCTGACTCTCTCTCCACCACTCAGGGGCCTTTTCCGGATGCAGGTGGAATCAGTCCGACTCGGAATGGTGTTTTTCTTGCTTTGGATTATGATATACTTCAATGAATCTGCTTGAGAGAGCATTTTTTGTCTTGGTTCTCATGGTAGCTTAGGCGGTTTCCAAGATACCTTGAGGAGCCCTGTTGGTATTCTTGGCTTTGATCTTGTTGTGATATTGAATGAGGTGGTTTCATACAAACTTGATGGAAATCTGTTTGTTGGAGTGCATGGGTTGATGTTTGAGATCTTGAAGACTCGATGGAAATTTGAAAATTGTAAGATATGCCAGAATGTTGTCTGGTAATTCTATACCAATGTTGATCATCTTCTTGATTGAAGTCTTGATGTCCGTTACAAAGTTGATGATCTTGTCCTCTCTGAAGCTGACATGGAGAAAGTTGTTGAAGATCCTTGCCCGATTAGATGCTTGAGATGACAAAAAACGTTCTTTGATTGCACGCCAAATATCCTTTGCGGAGTTGATGTTGGTTGCGCTTATCACATTGTTGTGAGTGATTGAGTCCACCTTGGAAATGAGAAGAAGTTGGATTTTGTCGTTGTCTTGATTAGATAGATCAGCGGAGGACAAGTCAAGAGTCTCCAATACTCCTCTGAGCTTCAACAGTGCCATCATCTTGTCCCTCCAAATGCCATAGTTCTCTTTGGTCAGGAGAGGGGTGGTCTCCAGTGCAGTTTTGAGCATTGCTTGTCGGAAGGAGTCTGAGGAGAATCCTGAAACAGTTGCCATAGTCCTAGTTTTTGCTGGCCGTCGTGAAAGTTTGGCTTTTAACTGTATAACTTTGATTGATGATTAATGATTTTAAAACAGCAAGACTGTAACACAAGATTTAATGAGAAGAGATCAACAACCAGATAGAACAAGAAGAAATCCCAAACATTTGAATGAGAATGAAGAACAGGGACACTGTGATGAGAAGGACAATATTCACTATGGCAACAATGAGATTTGTCTGAGAGAGAACATGAATAGAGAGCTAAAAATTGAAGATAGAAGTTGTAGGTCGGTTTGTTATTCAGATGATCTTGATTGAGGAATGATCTCACCAGTAAGAAGGTCATGGATTTGATTGACTGAGGTTGGTCGGTTTGAATGTGATGGTGAAAGTCTTGAGTTGAGATCTTGAGTCTTGAGTTTGAGTGAGAGTTTTGTTTGAGGGTTGAAATTGTATGTGTGCGGAAGGGAATATTGGAAATGTTGTTTTTATGAAAGAATATAAAGGAAAGGAGTCGTGAAGATGATGAAAGAGATGAGGATGAGAGTCAACAAGATGAAGATGAAAAGGAATCGTGGGATCCTCAAGATTCAGACTGTTGCCTCTATCCGGGTGACTGTCTGAAAAGGTCCTAGTTCTCAGTTTGAAGTATTCACAGGGGTGCGCGGGCACTGACAAGGGTCCTGAGGCCCCTGAAATGTTTCACCGTGTCCATCATCCTCTACATAACTGAATTAATTTGATTCAAAACTGTCCTGTTCAGGCTTTTCCAAACATCCAACAGGTTTCCCAAAGAGTTTGCAAGGAATTGTTTGAGAGTGGCATGGGCCCCTTTGACCCAAGAAGTTGTTTTGTTTCCAAAATCTGGTTATATACAAGTCTACGCTGTTACAAATGTCTCTTTGATAGGGAAAATGTTATTTTCCATATACTTGAGTACATCCTCATAGTCTTTCAGAAACACTATAAAAGTCAAAACGCCAGAACTCAAAACTAGGAAGAATAAGAAGCAGTGATTTGGACCTACTCTGAGTTTGGCATCATTGACCACCACCTCCTCCTTGGTCTTTGAGGCCCCATACTTTGCCCACACATTCATAAAGGTTTTCCATCCTTCAACGTCATGAAAAAAGCTCACTTTACAGTTTGCTTGTATGTTTTTAGACAAGTTCCAAGTGCAACATTGCCTTGATGACTCTGGGAAACTAGTTTCAATTGCACAAATCAGAGCTTTTTCATGGTCCGTCACAAAGACTTTTGGAAGTCTCTCGGGATCATAAGCCAACTCCTTTAATGCATTTACATACCAACTGTAGAACTCAAATGTTTCTTTTTTTATAAAAACAAGAGCTTTTGTGAACTTTTCCTGATTGGCTGTCATTCCTACAACATGCAATAGTGGGGTTTTGTAATTATTTGTTTTATAAGTACAATCCAACATAGCAATGTGATATGATTTTTTTAAAAGCTTTACTGCCTCTGGATGTGCTAAGTACAGGGCCTCCGAGTGACCCTCTCCACTGAACTTTGACTATTGAATCCAAATTGTTTCTTCAAGCTGTTCATATAGTACCTCCATAACACTTTTTCCCTTTAGTTCTGCAAGTGTGACCTTCTGCTTAGTGTTATAGATTGTTGGGTCATCAACATAATCCTGCCCATCAATCTTGCTCAATTTTCTCTTCAGTTGTAACTTATTGAGCCCATCATTAATGCCTTCTACTAGATTTTCTAAGGCCAACCCAAGATTCTCCTCAGTTGAGGATGCACAGAGGGATGTTCAGATGGTTGATGGTTATGTTTGGTTTCTTTGTAGGAGAGGCGCCACAAGGGGTCTGCCTTTGTTCAATTTGCATGGATTCAAAACTTGCACCCAAACTTCCTTGTGTGAGTTTGTCTAGACTGTTTGGTAAGAAGACTTCCTGAATAGGAACCATGCCTATCACAGGCTAAATCAACATATTGGTCTCACTGTGAGTTTAAAACTCTTAGAGTGTAACCATGCTTCATTGCCCATGTTTGACAATATTTTTGTTTCTTTTCCCTAGTAGGGAAAGCACTCAGGGAGTTGGGTCAAGTGGATCTAGTAAACATTCATTGGTTAAGTCATAGTTTGATAGTTACATGAACCCATCAGTCAGGAAAACATCAGTTTCAATCAAATCAAATATGTCAAAGACCAGTAACATAAAATGTTACTCACCACCAGAGGTCATTTCCATTTTTGAATCATTTTGTTCCTCAATTGTCACCCTTTATGGGGATGCAATAAGGGCTTCCAATGTTTCATTACCCAAATCCTTTTTTTCTTTTTCAAAATCTTTGTTGATGGCACTATCAATTTAGACCTTCCAGGCAGCTGTTTCAGAAGAAGGAGGGCTTGCCACTGTTCCCATGCAAAAAAATGCAATGGTATACTTTAGTATTCAATCCAACTTTCAATTGATCAAAAAACTTTTGCTCACTTTCAAGTTGAGAAAGAATTTTTTTCTGATTTTTTATATGATTTACAATTATTCACTTTGAATTCACTTGGGTTTTGCTTTAATTTCTCTTTGGGATTGCTAGGTGTGGAACAACAGTCCAAAAAGTATGCATTAATCCCAAATTTGGGTTGACAGAACCCAAGTGTGTTCCAGGGGTTGCCCAAAATTCTGTCATTGCTTCTGGGGTGTTGTGCACCCGCAAACACAGCTAATTTGAGCGTTTATGGGGGTTAAATGGCTTCTACACAACCCCCTGGGGGTTTCACATGTTTGAAACCGCCCTTTGTAGTTGTCTTTGGGCCCCCACAGCTCATTTGAGCCATTTAGGGCCCTACACGACTACCACACGGTTGGAGCCATAAATAAAATCACCCTTATTTCAAAAAAAAGAAAAAAAAATCATACTCACAAATTTATCAAGTTTTGTTACATTTTTTTTCTTTTTTTAAAAAATAAAAAAAAAATTGTATGTTCAAAACAACCAACTTTGATTGGTGCCAAAACAAGCTTGGCAAGGCGCCAGACTTACTTGGCTAGGGGCCAAGTTGACCTTGGCCAGGCGGCAAGAATGCTTTCCCAGGTGCCACGCACGCTTTAGTTAATTTTGGAAAAACTTGGGTCAGCGCCCAAACGCACTTTACAGACCATATATGAGAAAGGGAAAAGAAGATTTAAAGTCAAATCATAGGAACAGAAGAAAATGCCAAAACCTGTGTTTAAATAGAGGAAACCTACTATAATTCCACAACCAAGAAGAATGGAAAGGATTTAATTATACTTTTACTTGCTAAATTGGCACAATCAAGAAAGATTTAAGAGGAGAAGATTTGGAGATAAGCAATCAAGATTTCAACAGGACCAACTGGATCACTAGGATTCTCTGCACCTTTTTTTATCTTATATGTGATTATTAGTTCTTTTTATTATTTATTTCTCTCAAGATCAATGCTAAGAATAAGAAGAAAAAAGAAGGGGAGAAGTAAGAAGAAGAAGGATAGGATGTGGAGTCTGATTTCTATGGACAGGAATGCTGTGGACAGCATTAAGTCTGGGGGGGATGTGTTAGTCCAAACCTGTCCTGTAGCCATCAGACTCACTTTTCCGGTGTAAAGACAGCTCAAAACCTCAAATTAAGCTCAAAAATGGTTCCTAAATCAGAAATAACCCACAGTCACCCAGCCAAAGTACCCCCCTATCTCTCACAGATTAGAAGATACAGCCCAACAAACCTCCAACTGTGGAAAACCCATACCCAACCAGGTGTCACAGCTCTGTGGAAGGCAAGAGGACATACCTTGGAAACCCTCAAGTACATACCAGTAACAGCTTACCCTCAACACCAGTACCATACAACCCTATCACCTCAGCCAGAATACAGTAATACAGATACAGGAGGCAGTGCAGCTATTTCAGTTGCTGTCACCTCACCAAACAAACAAGAAAATAAACATAAAGGAGGCTGTGCAGAAGTATACAGGAACAGTGCAAGAAGTAGGGAGTGACACCATTCTCAACAAAACCAAACAAACAAGCAAATATTCATACAGAAAGATGTGCAGAAGTATACAGGAGCAGTATAGGCAGGAGAAAGTGGGATCAGTCTCAACCAGAACCAAACAAACTTCCAGTACCAACCCACCCCAGCACCACACAGAAATTTATGCAGCCAGTAGCATGTGATGCCAAACAAACTACCAGTAGCAACAACCCACAGCACCACACAGAAATTTATGTAGTCAGAAGCATGTGATACCAAACAAACCACCAGTAAAAACAACCCCCAGTACTACCCAGTAATATATGCAGGCAGTAAAGACCATACATCACCAAAAAAACCACCACTAATGCACATAAATTCATGAAGGTAGAAGCAAGTAGCACCAAACAAACCACCAGTGAATGCACAGAAATACATGCAGGAAGAACAGTAATTACCAAATAAGCAACCAGCACAAGACCAAATTTATCAGCACCTGACAGCAATTTATGCAAGGCTGTGCAGACATGAAAACCCTGTACAATCTTTTCCCAACCAGCAGAATTGCCTCAGCTTCATGCAGTGTCTTTTGTCTAACCAGCAGAATTGCCTCAGTTTCATGCAGTTTCTTTTTCCAACCAGTTTAAATTTCTCATGTACCTGTATACCACTGTAACAGGGGAAGCCCCAGGGCACCCTCAGGGGAAGCCCTGAGCATCCCCTGAGGACCAGATTTTCTATTTGAGGAGGGCCTCTATGCCCTATCCAGGTTGTATACACATCATCCACCTCTATGCCATCTGGACTATCTCCCATCACCAATCTCATACCATCTGGCCACCTACCTCTCCACACAGATCTAACCACCTAACAGGCCCTCTTGGCCCATCGATCTGTGGTACTTACCCAGATAAATATTATTTTTTAAACAATTGTAAAGAAACAAGAAATCAGAGACCAAGTTATAACACACCTTTAACCAATTGAACCATCCAACAGGTACTTGAATAAGGGTTCTTCTGTGACCTAAATATTCAGCACCAGATCAAATAAAAACCACACCTGAATCAACAGATAACCCTTACAAAGAAAGAGAGCACAACAAAAAGAAACCACCAACCTTACCTCTACCCAGCCCTCTGTGGGTAAACCCATCCTTGGGTCCTCTCCTGAACCATCCCTTTGATAAACCCTTGAACCCTTTAATATTGGGATTGGTTAAGATAAACCATATCTGATCAATAAATAACCAACAACCCAATACATCTGGTCTATTCTTCATCAAAACCCTACCAATAAAAATTAATAACTAATCTAGGTCTGATCTTAGACCTATTTTAAGTTTCAAAGAAACCAGCCATTAATTTAAAAAAATTATTAAGCAGACTTACTTTAGTACTAGAAGGGCAGGCAATTAAAAACCACTCTTAGTATTTACTAATACTCCAAAGGAGTAGGAGTAAATCTAAATTCCCCTTCAAGGGCTGCCAGCAAGCTATGAGCTACTTTTATTTATATAATCCCTCAGGAGTCTCTACAATGGTGTGAGGGAAGAGTTATTTTTCACCCTCAGGAATCTGATGATGAGCCTCTGAAGGGGAAGTGGATGAGATTTGGAGGACATGATTAATTTAATTGATGAGGAGAAGTGAGAATTGGATGAGGAAGGGGATCATCTTTGCATGCACTTGCCCAAAACAAAATCAGGTGCCAAGTGCAAAGAAAAGGAGCTTAATGCAAGACCTGGGCACTTGAAAACCCTAGGGCCCCCTTGTATACTGCTAGGACAGGGGGAAGTTGAAGAAAGGGAAAATTAAAAGCTCTCCATACAAACAAAATTTCCACTTTTTTTCTTTTTGAGATAGATGAAAGATAAAAAAACCTCAAAATTGACATTTTTCCTGAGGTGTCCCAAATTGATTACCAAAACAGGCCAATCAAAGCTTTGAGGCCCATAGACACGTCCAAAGCACTTTTGGGGGCCCATACACGTGTCTACACGCATCCAAAAGGTCATTTCAAACATGCATAACCCCTGTGGGGTTTTACATCCCCCGTAAACATCATTTTATGGTTGTTTATCACCTTAAACAGCCACTTTGACACATGTTTGGGGTATACAACTCCCCAGGGGTTGTTCCAGAATTTCTGGGACCCCATGGAATAAATGTGGGTTCCATCAACCAAAATTTGGGATCAAAACATACTATGTGGGACTGTTGGACCACACCTAGCAATCCAAAACTAAATTGAATCTAAATTGAAATTAAGTGAAAATTCTGAACAAATCATTGAAACTAAATTGAAACTAAATTGAAAATTCAAAAAAACATCCCACTAAACATGATCTTTCTCAACTAAAAAATGAGCAAACTTTGTAGGTGTTCAATTGAAAGTTGGATTGAATACTGAAGTGCAATTGCATTTTTTTGCATTATGGGAAAAGTGGAAAGCTCTCCTTTTTTTTAATTGGCTGTTTTGAAGGACTACATTGATAGTGCCATTAAAACACCTGCAGACACGAAGGATTTGGGTGATGAATCATTGGAAGCCTCCATTTCATCCTCATCAAGGGTGAAAATTGAGGAACAAAATGTTTCACCAATTGGCATGACCTCTGGTGGTGAGTAACATTTTATATTACTCTGGTCTTTGCCTCATTAAATTTGATGGGAACTGAACTATGACTATGTAAATATGACAGATCCACTTCACCCACCTCCTGTGAGAGCTTTTCCAATAGGGAAGAGGCACAAAACTATTGTCAAACATGGGCAATGAAGCATGGTTATGCTTTAATATTTTTTAACTCAAATCATGATAAATATGTGGATTTAGCTTGTGATAGGCATGGTTACTACTCTGGGAAATTGCTCACCAATAGGCCTAGGAAAAATCAAAAAAGGAAGGTTGAGTTCAATTTATGAATTGGTGAAAGTTTCACAAAGGCAGAGCTCTTCTGGAAAATTTTGTAAATAAATGATCAACATAACCATCAACCATCTCCACAACCCTCAGTGCATCCTCACCTAAAGAGAATCTCAGGGGTGGCCTTACTGAATATAAAATAAGGCATGAATGATGGTCTCAATAATATCCAACTGAAAAAAAAATTGAGCAAGATTCATGGTGGCAAGTATGTTGATGACCAAAAAATCTGTAACACTAACCGTAAGGTAGCACTTGCAGAACTAAAGGGGGAAAGTTTTATGGAGGTCCTCTTTGAACAACTTTGTAATTAAGGTTGGGTTCATTGAGAAAATTCAGCGGAGAGGGTAACTTGGAGGCCCTATTCATGGCCCACCCTGAGTGTTTAGAGCTTTGCAAAAAATTCAATCATATTGCTATGTTGGATTGTATTCCTAAAAGAAATAAGTACAAAATCCCCTTCATGCATGTCATAGGAATTAAAGCCAACTGTAAAACTTTCACAAAAGCTCTTGTTTTTATAAAAGGAGAAGCATTTGATTTCTACAGTTGGTCTGTAAATGCACTAAAGGAGCTGGGTTATGATCCTGAGACACTTCCCAAAGTCTTGGCGATGGACCATGAAAGAGCTCTGATTTGTGCTATAGAACATAGTTTCCCTGAGTCAGCAAGACAGTTTTGTCAGTGGCACTTTTCTAAAAACACACAATCATACTGTCAAGTGTGCTTTAATAATTATTTTGAATGATGGCAAAACTTTATGTCTCTGTGGGCTAATTGTGGGTCTAAAAAAACCAAGGAGGAGGAAGATGTCAATGATGCGTAACTTACAGTAAGTGCCGAATCACTTCATCTAATGTCAATCTTCCTAGTTTTAGTTTGTTGAAATTATTACTTGTATAAAGTTTTTCTTGGAAGAGCATTAGGATGTGCTTGTTTATATGGATTGGAACATCTTCCGTATCAAAGAGACATTTGTAATGGCTTGGACTTGAAAAAACCCTGACTTTGGAAATAAAACCATGTGTTGGGTTGAAGGGGCCCATGATACTCTCAAAAAATTGCTTGCAAATTCTTTGGGAAACATGTTTGATGTTTGAATGAACCTAGAGGGAACAGTTTCCAATCAAAATAAATCAGTTCAGGATAGCCTTTAAAACTCTCAAATAAAGATATTAATAGCTATTCCCACTGAACTGTTACCATTGGGATACAAGATGTATTTAGAGGCAATTATACTTGTGGTGGTAAAATTAGAGAGGTTAAAGCAGAACTGCAATTGGGAACTGGACATCAATTCATACTCAAAGACTATGGTTTTGCCCTTTTCACACCAGATAGGTTACTTACTAGTATTCAGAGGATTTTTTGTGCCTGAGGATGTTTATACTCAGTGGATGTTGGATTATTACCCTTGCAGTTATAGTTTTGCAAGTAGGTTCAGCATGGATTGTTGGATTTTTCAAATCACTTTGCGATTAATTCTTTTTGATAAATTATTTTTGATTTATGATTCCTAATTTACTAATATTTCATTCTTTTGAATTTTGAAAGTTTGATTTTGATGAAATCCTTAATAATTCTCAGTTATATGACAAGATCAACACAATTATTGTGGGATATCCTGAGGAAGATCATTGCAGGCTGTTGAAGAAATTGACTCAGGAGACTGCAAATTATCAATCAAAACCAAGACTTGAACCTACAGTCTTGCAATCAAGCAGAGGCCGGCCAAAATTTAGAGATACCCAGAGAGATCCTTCTCTATTCAAACATTTTGAAAAGCAGCTTGAGCAGGAAAAGAGAATAAGAGGGTTAAAAAATAAGAAAAGAAAAAATATTTTAAGTCTATTCTTTTGTGAAATGTTCATTTTTTGGGTTTAACGAACTGATGATGATATGATGTTAATTGTTAGTCAAAGTCCGCAGGATCAGAATCTGAATTTCATAGTTCATATGAAGGGACTGAAATTGAATGAGCTTCACTTATTTTCAAATCCAAATCCTCTCCAGAGGAAGAAGAAATGCAGGAAGCATGAACCAGAAGCTCATCTTTGGTGATTATTGATGTGATTAATTAATGTTATTGGAATTTTGGCTGAGTTTGTTTTGACTAAAGGAACCCAAAGTGAAACAACTCAATCGGATACCTGAGAAATTAATTAATCTCTTAGGTGAGGTTTGGGATCCAATTTGTGATGGGAATTGAGGATTTAGAGTCATGGCTAAATGGCTTGGGTATGATGAACATGGTTGTTTTAAATTGAGAACGGAAACTATTGAAAAATTGGAAAAACATGAAGCATCCTACATTAAGATGCTTAGTGTCGCAAAAGAGGTAGAAATGATTAAACAAAGACTTGAATTTGAAGACATCAATGCAAAGATTCCCTCTTCAAAATGGCTGGCTAAGTTAGATATGTTAGATATGGGTCATATAATAGCAGAGACTTATGTCAGACCTATATGTTTCATTTTATTGGAGTTGTGTTTTTCTTATACTCCAATAAAAAAAATTGTTACATATCAATCAGAACTTATTTATATTTCCTTTGTAAACAATAACCACTGGTTGCTATTAGTACTTGATGGAGAAATTATTCAAATCCTGCCCATTGTAGCAAAAACCTCTGCTTTCATTTGAAGGAAAGCTTCTGTTTGGGTTGATAATCTCAAGGATAAAATGCATGTGTATTCTAGATTATAGACTTCAATTATAGATCTCATATTTCATCATTTGGGTTTTGTTTCTCATGCTGATCTTTTAATTCTATTAATAAAAATGGTTATCACATTTTGAACATCATTATTTTGAGTGTTTTTAGTTAACATCATTATGATAAGTGTTTTGAATCAGATTTTATTGGTAAGTAAGTTCAACTTGTGTTGGGCTGATTCCATCATAAGGATTATTTTTATTTCTTGTGATGAGATCAGCTTAACACAAGTTGAACTTGGTTTTTTTGGTTTTTTTTATTTAGGGCTTGTCAAGTTAATTTTTTTTTTTGGTTTTTTTAATTTAGGGCTTGTCAAGTTAGATGTCTTTTTCTTGTTGTTTTTACTTTTGGGATTTTCAAATTGAACTTGTATTTTTTGGCCCTTTAACTTTAGGGCTAGTCAAGTTGAACTTGTAATTTTCAAAACTTATACTTTAGGGCTGATGCATTGACTCTTTTGTTGTTAATCTTTGGTGTTTTGGTTGTCTTTGATTTTTTTTTTTTATTTTTTTCATTTATTTGAACTATTTATTTATTTTTTTTGTTGTTTTTAACCAAAAAATCAACTTTTTTTGAACTTTTGGTTGATTTCAGTTTTTTTTTTGTATTTTTATTTATTTTATTATAGTTTTTGATTTATTTTATTTTTTATTTTTATTATTTTGGCCCAAAAAACTTGTAGTTGTGTTGCATGGAACACGACTAAATTTGAGTTCTGTACAGCCCCACACAACTCAAATTTAGTCGGGTTTTGTGCCACACAACCCAGGCCATTGTCTGGAGGCGCACAACTAAACTTGAGTTGTGTGGAGGCTACCTGACTACAATCAAGTTTTTTAGTGTGCCACATGGCCCAAATGAGTTTTTTACACAACTCATTTGGGCCATGAATTTGTCATCACCCTTTTTGATTTTTTGATTCTGTTGGGTGACTAGAGAAAATCCTGTTAGAATGTTGATGTTGCTCCTCAAACACAAGCTCATCTTCCATACATACAATTTTTGTGAAACACAATCAAATATTAAATTTTTGGTATTCAGTGCACTGGTGTGCACTCCCATATAGTAGGGAAGGACAAATAATTTCATCTCAAAGAACCCAAATTTGTTGCAGGATTTCCTTTCATTTTTTGTGGTTTTTTTGCAATTAGTTTGTGATTTTTTTTTATTTTCTTTTATTTTTTTCAATATGTTGTTTTTAAATTTCAATTTTATTTTATTTTCTTCTTCTCTCAATTAACATGGTGGACAAATTAGGGGTTAAGTCATGCACCTCCTCACAGGCATTCAGATTTTTTTAGATTTTCTTTTAGATTTTTTTTTTAAATTTTTTTGGTTTTTTTTTAAAATTTTTGTGAATCATCTTATTGTCAGCAAAATGAATAAATTGGGAAAATTTGTTCATCAAAATGACAGTTGATCATTGCAAGAATGACCCCTGTCTAGCTCCCCCTGCCCATAAGGGAGGCATGCAGGGAATGCCTGTAGGTACGTGGACAGTGTAGCCTATGTTGTCCACCACATTGATGAAGAAAAAAAAATCAAAATTAAAATTAAACAAACAACATATTCAAAAAAAGCCCCCCAAAAAAATAAAATAAATAAAAATAAATAATCAAAAACAAAAATCAATGCCATCTTGCACAGTGTAAAAATTAGGCTAAGCAGTCCACAATTCCAGACTAAAAAAAAAAAAGAAAAAAAATGAAATCACCAAAAATTGAAATAAAACCAAAAAATCAATAAAATCACAAAAAAAAAATTTTTGGACTACAGTTCAGTTCTGCCAGCTGAAATTCATGGTCCTGTCCTACTATATGGGTTTGCACACCAGTGCACTGAGTATCAAAAAATGGAATGTTTTATGGTCTTTCACAAACAAGGTTTTCAGGAAAGATGAGCTAGTGTTTGAGAAGCAACATAAAAAATCTAAAAAAAAGTTTCTTAACTCATCCACCAACATGAAAAAAATCAAAAAAAATATAAAATATCAAAAAATATATATATAATATAAAAAAATATAAAAAATAAAAAAAATAAAAAAAATAAAAAAAATAAAAAAAATAAAAAAAATAAAAAAAATAAAAAAAATAAAAAAAATAAAAAAAATAAAAAAAATAAAAAAAATAAAAAAAATAAAAAAAATAAAAAAAATAAAAAAAATAAAAAAAATAAAAAAAATAAAAAAAATAAAAAAAATAAAAAAAATAAAAAAAATAAAAAAAATAAAAAAAATAAAAAAAATAAAAAAAATAAAAAAAATAAAAAAAATAAAAAAAATAAAAAAAATAAAAAAAATAAAAAAAATAAAAAAGTAAAAAAAATAAAAATAATGAAAATAATGAAAATAAACAAAATAATCAAACAAAGCAAAAAAGCAAAAAAATCAAAAAAATCAAAAAAAATCAAAAAAAAATCAAAAAAACCAAAAAAATCAAAAAAATCAAAAAAAATCAAAAAAATCAAAAAAATCAAAAAAATCAAAAAAATCAAAAAAATCAAAAAAATCAAAAAAATCAAAAAAATCAAAAAAATCAAAAAAATCAAAAAAATCAAAAAAATTAAAAAAATCAAAAAAATTAAAAAAATTAAAAAAATCAAAAAAAATCAAAAAAATCAAAAAAATCAAAAAAATCAAAAAAAATCAAAAAAATCAAAAAAGGGTGATGTTAAATTCATGGCTCCAGTTGTGTGGGAGCTGTGTAGGGCCCCACACGGCCTGTGGGAGCTGTGTAGGGCCCTACACAACCTGTGGGAGTTGTTTAGGGCCCCTCGATGCGTGGGGGCCCATACACTGCTCCATCTAATTTATATTTATTATTTATTATTTATTATTATTTATTATTTATTATTTATTATTTATTATTTATTATTTATTATTTATTATTTATTATTTATTATTTATTATTTATTATTTATTATTTATTATTTATTATTTATTATTTATTATTTATTATTTATTATTTATTATTTATTATTTATTATATATAATTTATTATTTCTTATTATTTCTTATTATTTATTATTTGTTATTTGTTATTTATTATTTATTATATATAATTTTTTATTTTTTATTTATCATTAATAATTGATAATTTATTGTTTATTATTTATTGTTCATTATTTATTATTTAGTGGAGGCTACACAACTTGATTTTAGTTGTTTAGCTTGCCATAAAACTCAAATGGGACATGTAGCATGCCACACAGCCCACTTGAATTTTGTAGCATGCCACCCAGCCCGTTTGAGCTGTGTAGCATGCCACCCGGCCCATTTCAGCCGTGTAGCATGCCACACGGCCCATTTGAGCCATGTAGCATGCCACACGGCTCATCTGAGTTGTGTAGGGTGCCACACGCCCATTGAGCCATGTACACAACTCAAAGAGCCGTGTACAAAGTTGTGTTCACGGCTCAATGAGCTTTGAATTTAACATTTCCTGAAAAAAATCAAAAAAATCACAAAGAAAAATCTCAATTCCCTCTGGAAAAAGGGACAAATTAGGCCAAGTTTTCCAATATGCCAGACCAAAAAAAATCATTAAAAACCAAAAATAAACAAAATCACCAAAAAATAAAGATAAAAATGAAAAATAAAAAATGAAGAATGAAGAATGAAGAAACTCCTTGACCACATTTGGGTTCTGCCAGCTTAAATTCTTGGTCTTGCCCTACTATATGAGAGTCGGCACCAGTGCACCAAGTATCAAAAAATGGAATGTTTGATGGTTTTTCACAAACACCGTTTTTAGGAAAGATGATCTATTTTTTGAGAAGAAACATCACCAATCTAACAAAGGTTTCTCAATTCATCCAACAAAACCAAAAAAAGTCTCAATACCATCTGGAGCCATGGAAAACTCAATTTGAGTTTT
The DNA here is from genome assembly GCA_025617555.3 of Puccinia polysora. Lineage (NCBI taxonomy): Eukaryota > Fungi > Basidiomycota > Pucciniomycetes > Pucciniales > Pucciniaceae > Puccinia > Puccinia polysora. The sequence continues at coordinate 46,254,449 of CM062614.1, forward strand.
CCATCATGCTAGACAAAAAAAATAACATTGAAATTAAAAAAAGGCCAATGTTATGTTTGCAACCCTGAGGTCACAAAAGGGCGTGAATGGCTATTCACAACCCATACAGGTTGCAAATGGCCAATCAAAACCCAAAAATTTGTGAGGGAGGTTGCTTGCAACATGCATATCCCCGGGGGGTTGAAAACCCCCATTTGAAACCCATTTTGTGTTTCAATAGGGAAGCCCAACCCTATTTTGGGTAACAATCAAGGATTTGCGACCCCCTGGGGGATGTTCAAGTTGTGAGCGGGGGTTGCGCATGTTTTCCTGGCCCATTTGGGCCACTACCCCCCCCCCCCCCAAAATGGGCCATTTGGGGGGATTTGGGTTACCTAGGCACCCCTGGACCATGTGTGAGTGCTGTCAACCCAAATTTTTTGATCTGGAATACTTTGTTGGACTATTGGACCACAAGAAAACTTGGAAATCAAACATCCTGCAAATTTGAAAAATTCTTGACACACACCACATACACACACAACACACACCCATTGCGTGAATTAATTTTTTGCAAAATTAATACTTTTCAACCCAACAGTGAGCAAACTTTTTGAGTTTTTGGATTGTTGTATTGGTTTATGGGAACAGTGGAAAGCCCAAGCCCTCCCAGATTAAAGAAGGCTACTTCAAAGTAATTGATTAAAAGTGTACTTACCAATTTTTTGATGGAATCTTGTGATTTGGGTAGGGAGTTGGAACAAAAAACATTGGAAGCCCCAATTGCATCCTCATCTATAGTTAAAATTGAGGGAAAAAAGGTTCTTCACAACTGGAACAAGATGTTCTGTCACAGCTTGAATTGACTCCAGGTGGTGATTCACATTTAATATTTCATGAGACTGAGAAAGATTTGGCTTGAAAGATACTAATGTAAATAAGGGGTTCCAGAACTGCTTGACCCTCCTCCTGTGAGATCCTTTGATACTAGGAAAGAAGCCAAAATTTATTTTCAGAAATGGGCAGCCATTCATGGTTACACATTGACAAATTTCAAGTTGAGGAGAGACAAATACGTTGATATAGCATGTGACAGATTTGGGGTTTATGAAGGGCCTTGTCTTACCAAACTTCAAAGGAAAACTCACACTTGGAAGGTTGGGTGTCAATTCATGATCCGCGCAAGTAGGAAAGTAGCATATCCCACGTGGAATCTCTACATTAGAAATGGCCTACACACTCATCTACCATCAGAAAGTCCTTCAGCGCATCCTCAACTGAGGAGAAAATCAGGTCAAGCATTAGATTTACTTAGGCAAGGAATGAAAGATGGTCTCAATATGGTGCAAACTAAAGAAAAATTTAGAAAGATTGATGGTGTAGAACACATTGAAAATAGAAAAATCTATAACACTGAGCAAAAGGTAAAGGCTGCATAACTGGATGGGAAAGGTGTTATCAATACTCTATTAAAAATGATGCAGGAATCCCAGTGGGTTTCCAGGTCCAAATTTGGTGGGGAGGGTCACTTAGACTCCCTTTTCTTGGCTCATCCTGATTCTATAAAACTTTGCACAAAATGCCATCATATTTCATGGTTGGATTGTTCCTATAAAAAAAATAGGTACAACAGTCCTCTATTGCATGTTGTAGGAATGACTGCCAACAAAAAGAATTTTAAAAAGAATTTTTTTTATAACAATAGAAATTTATGATTTCTAAAGTTGGGAGTTGAATGCATTGGAGAAGTTGGCTTATGATCCCAAGAGTCTTCCAAAAGAGTTTGTGAAGGACTGTGAAAAAGGCCTTATTTTTGCTATTAAACACAGTTTCCCTGAGTCATCCAGACATTTGTGCTCCTGGAAATTTTCTAAAAACATCCAAACAAACTGTAAAGTGCGCTTCAGTAAAGACAATGAAGGATGGAAAGATTTCATGAATCTTTGGGCCAATTATGGAGCCTCTAAAACCAAGTGGGAGGCAGAAGTAAATTTTGTGGAATTAAGATTATGCCAATTTATTTCTTCTTCTATTGATCTCTACGGGGAGTGCTTACTTTTAAACTTCTATCCAGTTTTTCTTGAAAGACAGCAAGGATTTACTTGAGTATATGGAAAAGAATATTTGGCCTATCAAAGAGAAGTTTAAAATGGCTTGGACTTGTGTCTACCCAGAGTTTGGAAAATAAACAATGTCTTGGGTAGAAGGAGCCCATTCTACTTTCAAAAAATTACCCATGGGATCTTTTGGGAGCATTTTGGATGTGTGGAAACACCTTGAAGAAACTATTGAAAGCCAGATCCAATCAGTCCATGCAGTACTTCAAAACTCTTGAATAAAGTTGGGAACAGGTCTTCCAACACAAATATTGCCTTTGGGTAACAAATTTTCAATTGAGGCAATTAAACTCATTGGGTAACAATTTGAGAAGTTAAAGCACAATCATGATGGCAGGTTGTGCTCCAAGTTATATTCAAAAATGATGGGCTTTCCTTGTTCCCACATTTTAGCTCAAATACTAGCATCAAGAGGATCCATTTTTCCCAAGGATTTTCATCCTCAGTGGCAGTTAGACTATGACCCTTCCAATGAAGTAAGTGGGTTTTTTTTGCAGGGTACCAATTATTGGATTGACAGATTAATCATTAGGTTTACAGATGGATAATTGGATTTAAAAATTGATAATTCTTTGGTCCTGAAAGTTTGAAACCAATCCAGGGATTGATGAAGAATCTCAAATTTTAAACAAGTGGGATTCCCTGTATAGGGAACAACCTAAAGAAGTTAGGTTGGAGATTCTAAGTTCAACGCTCAATAATACAGCTGCTTTTAATGCCAATCCAAGGCTTGAGCCATAGGTGTTAAGGTCAAGCCATGGTCAACCAAATTTAAAAGCAAACCTCCATGAGCTTTCAAAATTCAAGCATGTTGAAAGAGCAATTAAGAATGAGGAAAGGGTTGAAAGGGGGCCCAAATCACCACAGACAGTAATTCTTTTATTTTGAGTGAGAAATATTCATTTTTTATGGTTTAATGAACTGGTGGGAAAATTATTCCTGATTTGCAAGGATGGCTCTTCATCTAAAGGTCATAGTTCAGAGGATAAGACTGAACAGACACTTAAAAGGGGACCAAAAAACCAAAGATATTCATTTTGTGATTTGGAGAAATGTTCATTTTTATGGTTTAATGAACTAATGGGGTCATTTTTTCTGTAGTGCAACAATGGCTCTTCATCTGAATTTCATAGTTCAGTGGAAGAGACTGAATTTTCATTGGGTTTGGAGCTGTTGGAATCAAATTCATTTTCAAAGGACGACAAAGAAGAAATTGAGGAGTCAAACAGGATCTCATCTTTGGTGAGTATTGATTTCTTTAAAGAGCTTAGAATTTTGGCTAACTATTTTTTGATTTTAGGAAGGGAATTACCTCAATTAAATACCTGAGAAATTACATAAGTTAATGGGAAGGGTTTGGGATCCAGTTGGTGATGGAAATTGTAGATTTTAGTCATTGCTAAATGACCAGGGTATGATGAGCATGGGGTTTTTAAATTAAGAAAAGAAATTTTTGACACATTGAGGAAGAATAAGATGTGCTATGCTAAGATCCTTGGTTGAATTAAAAAGGTTGAAAATATAGAAAAAATACTTGATTTTAATGACATCAATGAAAAGATTCCCTCTTCAAAACGACTTTCAAAGCTTGACATGGGTCAAATAATAGCAGATACCTATGTAAGACCAAAATTTTTCATTTCATTGGAATCATGTTGTACTTTTACTCCTATGAAAATTGGGGTAAAAGAACAATCAGATCCTATGTTCATTTACTTTTTTAACAATAAACATTGGTTTGGGCTTGTTCTTAATGGAGATGTGATTCCAATCCCGCCCATAGTTTCCAAACCATGTTCCATGATTTCCAAAAAAGCCTCTGGTTGGGTTAATGACCTCAAAGATTAACTTGAGTTGTATTATAACTTATAGATTATTTTCAGCATTGGGGTTTGTTTTCTGATGCTGATCTTGTAATTCTATAAATATGATAGGTTATCAAATTTTGAACATCATTATGTTGATTTTTTTGAGTTAAAATTGTAATAATACGGATGCACTCAGGTAATTTGCATATTAGTGTGTAATCCAAATGGGATGCACAAATGGGCCTCCACAGCCCGTTGGACATCACGTGGGCCATGTGGGCCTATGTGGATGTTATTTTTTTTGGGCATTTGTGCACCAAAACAAGCTTTCTAGGTCCTTTGGGACAAGGGCCTTTAAAGGCCTGCCAGGGTGGATGGGCAACCTTAGCCAGCCGGGTTTATCTGTGCATAACTGGGCCCAAGCTTTTTTTTGGACATACTTGGCCAGACGGGCTGGCCCCCCAAAGTATGTAATTTGTGATCTTTGGTCCTCAGCGGCCCATTGGGGCCGCGACCCGCTTGGGGCTGCTTGTTTCTCTCTGGGGCCTGTTGCGGGGCCCAAAGGCCCACGCAGGGCCGTTGTATGGGGCAGGGGGCTCCATTTGGAGTCCCCCCACCTGCTTGTGTGCAGGGCCACGGCCCTGGTTGGGTTGCTCAGTTGGTTGCGGCTGCAGGGTGTCGGCAGCCCCTGCCTCCCTCTCTCCCCTTGCTTGGTTTCAAAGGGGATAGGAGGCTGGCTGCAATGAGGGGATTGGCAAGTTGGGAGGTTATTTGATCACCCCCCCACCATTTGAACAACCAGGCTGGCCGCAACAAGGTAACTGGCATGATGGGAGGGGAATTTATCACCCCCCCACCTCATTTGTTGAGCAACCAAGGGTTGCAGGGGCCATCTCCCCCCCCCCCCCCCATTACCAAGGGGGAGGAGGTGACCTGGGGCTGGGTGGGCTTGACCACCACCCAGCCCGCCAAATTGATGGTGTTTCCCTGGGGGGGGATTTGACTGGTCCCTCCAGGGATTGAGGAAGAGAGGGGGGGGACACACATGTACACGGGTCACCCCCCCCCCTGTAAGTTTGACCAGATCCAGGTTGTTTCTGGGTCCACCCTGGCCAATCTGAGGGCCAGGGGCTGGTTGCAGGAGGCAACAAGCCATGTAAGTTGGTAAACAGGGACCAATAAGGCCACAGAGGTAAAACAGGCTGGTTTTAAGTGACAACCAGCAAGGGTATGAACAGCAACAAGGGCTTGTTCAGCCCAGTAAGGGTGGAAACACCAAATTCAACCGGTACAGACTGGTCATAAGGGTTCAGGGACTAATTTCATGTGGTCTTAGTAAGCCCAAACCAATTAGCAAGGCTTGTAGAGCCTGTAGAGCCCATTTTGGGCGGAATTTTTCCCTTTTGCTTGTGATTACATGAGATCCACATGAGCAATATCTTTTTCATTTAAGGAGCTCTTCTGTTAAGATGAAGACTCTTCTGAAACACATCCGGGTCCACAGAACAATTTGCGGAACCACTGTGTAGATACTCTAAATCCACAACTTCACAGACTCCATCTGTCACCTTGACTATTTTTCCTAATTTCTTTTGGCTCCTGTTTTGTTCATCTCAATTCTCTTTCTATTTTTCCCACTCTTGACCCAACTTCTATCTCATTACTTGTCCCCATGACTTTTCTTGTCTTCACCTCTCTACTTCTCATCTCACTGCCTTATAAAAACATCACTCTTATGTCATCACCTTCTATCCGCTTGATGCCGTTGTCCTATCCATAAATGGTCCTCTCACTTCACTCACTTCATCAATTGCCTGGTAAGATCTGTAATCCTCTGGGTCAACATTCACATTACAAATCTGATATATTTCTTCTGAGCTTCAGTCTCATGCTCAGTATCCTGTCTACCTTATACCGCCTCTACCTCCTATCTGCTCTATCACCTGTCTCTATCAGTCTCTCATTGTGAACTGTTGGTCTTGTTTTTATTTCCTTTCATTTTATTATTTTTATCTTTATCTTGACTTGATCTGACACTTTCCTCTATAGTCTGCTGGTTCTAGTCCTTGAAATCAATTCCATTCTTATCATGGTTAAAAGCCAAAGGCTCCGTCAAATTCAAGATGAACAAACCAGCAGGAGCTTCCAATTATTCCCACCAAGTTGCCCTCAAAGCCTCAGTCGACGCGATACCCCCTCTCAATGAAGAAAATTATTCCATCTGGAAAGATAAAATGCTTATGCTATTCGATCATGAAGATATTAAAGACGCCATAACGAGGAATGAAGGTCCACTATCAACAAAACAAGATAGGGAAATTCGAGCAATCATCCTTTCCAAGTTAGACAGCACCACGCATGCTAATGTCGTCAATACAGCAAACATCTTGTCGTCAAAACTACTTTGGGCTGAAATTAATCACAGATTTTCTTTGTCTGAAACGGCTAATTGAGAAAGAATCTTCAATCAATTCCTCCACTCCCCTTTTAATGAAAAAGCAGTCGAAGGCTTCATAACCAAAATGCGTAAAGCTATTACTCAAATTGCCGATGTTGGAATTGAATTACCCAAAGATAGATTGGCGTATCTTATACTATTTAAATTTCCGCCCCCACTCAAGAATCTGAAGCAACAAATTATGCACGCTGAGAGACTTGTGACTGTTGATGTTGTTTTCAATCATCTCATTCAGTACAACAACAAACAAAAGGCTCAAATCAAGGTCGTAAAGTCTACTTCCAACGTATCTTTGATTACGACTAAGACAAGGACGGATAGAGACGACAGGAAACCTAGGCTCCAATGTAAGGAAGGATATCATGATCCTAACGCCCCTCATCCCAAATCATCCTGTTTTCACCTACACCCCAAGATTGCCCTGGAATGGTGGTTAGAGAAACAAAAAGAATGGAAAATTAAAGTTAAGAAAGTCCCTGCGATCAACTACAATGCCTTACTTAATCTTTGGATCAATGCAAACAGCCACCCAAATCTCCTTCTAGACTTGGGCGCTAATGTTCATATATTTAACAACCTTAAATTTTTCAACTCCATCAAACTCCAAGAAGATCCTGAAGAAATTAAAACTGGAAAACTAAATGCGACTCTCAAAATACAAGGAACAGGGACAGTGAAACTGGAATGGAAGGACTCAGTCGTCACTCTTGAAGACTGTGCGTATGTACCCAACATAGTGGTCAATCTCATAAGTCCTGGTCTCCTGGCAAAAAAGGGATGCAAACTCTCTCAGAAAAAGGATCATTTTGCTGTCTCACAAAACAGCCAAATGGTGTTGAAGGGTCTTATCCGTGACAATCTATTTTTCATTGAAAAACCCCGAACCACCAGAGAGAATCACTTGGTCAATATGATGAGACAAGACGTGAATCAATCTCTATCGGACTTACACAAAATGTACGGTCATGCTTCTCTCTCAACTCTTAAGCCTATCCTCAATGGGCGCTTCTCTAAAAAAGACATTAACAATTTTCAATGTGATAGTTGCACCAAAAGCAAGATCACGAAATCACCCTTCTTGGCTGTCTCTACTCCTTCAAGAAAACCATTAGAAAGAATCCATCTTGACCTAATTGGACCAATTACTCCTCAATCAAAAGAAGGCCACCATTACATCCTAACACTTGTTGACAACTTCACCGGCTACTTGGCTGCTTTCCCTTTAACATCCAAAGACAAGACCCCTGATACCATCATCAACATCCTCAAAACTGAATACAAGAGGTTAAAGTACTACCCTAATGAGATTTTCTCAGATAAAGGTACCAAATTTACTAACTCCACTTTGAAAGATTTCGCGCAATCAAAACATATCAAGCTTATGACTTCTGAACCATATCATTCAAAACATAACAGTTGTGCGGAAAGAGCCAACCGTACCATTGTCAAATCTGCAAGAGCCACCTTTTCTTCCTCCAGAATCACAAAAAATTACTGGCACATTGTAACGCGAATTTTCTGTTTCATGTTGAATCAAATTCCCAGGGAAGGTAATCACCAATCCCCTTGGGAGCTCATGTTCAACAAGACTCTCCCCGCTAACTACTTGAAACCTGTAGGGTCTCCTGTGGTATATCTATCAAATCAAATTCAGAAAGGTCAAAAATTTGATGAGAAGGGATTGGAAGGGATTCTAGTTGGGTTCAATCCTCCTTTCCACTCTTACTTAATACTCGGCTCATCTGGATCTATTATTGAAACTAAACATTTTCAGTTCCTGAAGACACACTCCAACAACTTTCCTCTTTTTGAAACATCCGGTCTCAATATCTTTTCTCAACCCAGTCTTGATCTAACAGAATCTGACTTCTCCTCACAAGAAAAGCAATACACAATAAGAGATGCAACCAGTGAACACTCTGATTCAGACTCCACGCAAGAAGAAGTCGGGTTTTCTCCTTCCTCTTCTTCTGAACCTGCCCGTTCTCCCTCTCCTCCTCCTACTCCACAGATTCCTGAATTGAATCAAAGACCAAAACGCGAAACCAGAAGACTTCAACTTTACGGTTTCCACCATTACTACAAACCTCCCTCCTATCAAGCGGCAAGAAAATGCTCCAAATGGCCTAAGTGGAAAAAGGCATCTGAAGATTAGTTGGGATCAATTGAATATCAGGGAGTATGGGAAGAATATTGTGGCTTGCCGGATAACGTTTTAAACACTACTTGGGTCTTTAAAGTGAAGGAGAATTGTCACGGCGAACCGGTAAAATACAAGGCGCGATTATGTGTACAAGTTTTTGACCAGATACTCGGCGTCAACTACAACAAAACTTGGGCCCCTACTGGAAAACTGGGGTTGCTTCGAATAGCCCTGGTGTATGGCTTGAAGAACAACATGGACTTTACTCAATTCAACGTGAAGGGAGATTTCCTTCACGCCCCACTTCAAGAAACAGTAATCATAAGAACTCCAGAGGGTTCTAATTGAAAATCTCCCTACTTAAAACTTATTAAATCTTTATATGGACTTAAGAAATCTCCAAAGAATTGGTACAAGACGTTGACCCAATGGATCATATCTCAAGGTTACCACGAATCAACCAGCGATCCGTGTCTATACATCAATCGTCTGACCAAAGAGATTGTCTACTTCCATGTAGATGATCTGATCCATGTGGGGAATACTGACAATTTCAAAATTAACTTCTTGAATCGCTTCAATAACTCTTTGTGTCACCCTCCAAACACAATTCTTGGAATGCTGATGGAGGTTAAAGACAACAAAATTCTTCTAAGTCAACCAAAACATATAGAACGTGGTCTTGAAGAACTCGGCTTATCCGCTTGCAAGGACACAAAGGCCCCCTTGAATCAAAACCCGCAGCTTGAACCAGCATTGCATTCCGACCATGCTGAATTCTCGCGACTCAACATTAACTACCAATCCGCAGTTGGTCTTCTCAATCACATCTCGCAATTTACTCGACCCAACATTGCCTTTGCCATCTCTAGTCTGGCTAGGTTCAACGCCAAACCCAGTATGACCCACTGGAGAGAAATTCCCAGGGTTTGGAAATACCTCAAAACAACCAAAACCTCTAAACTAGTTATCAGATGTGACTTAGGTCAGGAGGTTGTCTCCAGCTTTAGCAATGCCATGTGGGGTGACTATCCAACCTTCCGTAAGTCTCAAACTGGATATATTATCTTTCATTACGGTTGCCTGATTGTATGGAACTCCTCAAGGCAAAGAAACATTACATACTCCTCTACAGAATCAGAGCTCAATGCTCTTCTCAACAGCTATCTAGAACTCAAGTGGACCACACATCTAATCACTGAAGTGCGCGGGCTCACTGAAGTCAAGCCCACGCTATATATCAACAATAACGGTCTGGATGACAAGATAAAGCAATTTGGATCTCACTCTAAATCCAGACATATTGACATCAAGACTAAGGGACTATGCAAAGATTTCAATGAATCATTATTCAATTTTTCACTGATCCAGACTGATGCTATGGTTGCTGACTCTCTAACAAAAGCCTCAAGCGTCCCCTTGCTAGAACTTCTGTGTACTAGGGTGTTTACTCCCCTTACCAACTCTGACCCATTGGACGGCAAGATCTCCAGTCACCCGGGGTGTTAAGATGAAGACTCTTCTGACACACATCCGGGTCCACGGCACAATTTGCGGAACCACTGTGTAGATACTCTAAATCCACAACTTAACAAACTCCATCTGTCACCTTGACTATTTTTCCTAATTTCTTTTGGCTCCTGTTTTGTTCATCTCAATTCTCTTTCTATTTTTCCCACTCTTGACCCAACTTCTATCTCATTACTCGTCCCCATGACTTGTCTTGTCTTCACCTCTCTACTTCTCATCTCACTGCCTTATAAAAACATCACTCTTATGTCATCACCTTCTATCCACTTGATGCCGTTGTCCTATCCATAAATGGTCCTCTCACTTCACTCACTTCATCAATTGCCTGGTAAGATCTCTAATCCTCTGGGTCAACATTCACATTACAAATCTGATATATTTCTTCTGAGCTTCAGTCTCATGCTCAGTATCCTGTCTACCTTCTACCGCCTCTACGTCCTATCTGCTCTATCACCTGTCTCTATCAGTCTCTCATTGTGAACTGTTGGTCTTTTTTTTATTTCCTTTCATTTTATTATTTTTATCTTTATCTTGACTTGATCTGACACTTTCCTCTATAGTCTGCTGGTTCTAGTCCTTGAAATCAATTCCATTCTTATCATCTTCTACCTGCTGTTTTCCATCCATTCATTCACAAATTCATTCACATTCACAAGTATTCCATTGCCTCTGCCTCATATTAAGGATCAATCATAAGACATTATTGTTGCAGCATTTCTTTTGCTTTAAATACTGCTCTTTGACTAAGCTTGTGGGCCAATAATTCTCACACATTATCAGTACCATCATCATCATTACTTCAAAGCAGAATAGACCCTTATACCTTACTCTGGACAACCTCAAAGACCTCAAGTTTTCCAAGAATATGTCCTATACCCAGAGTCCAGCTCCACCAAGATTGTTTTGAATTGTCAATACTATAGTGCTTGGTCTGTCTTAATGGACAGTGAGTTGGACAAAATCTTTTTGGGGGAGGTTATGGATGCAGATGAAACTTTGATTAGTTCAGAGGTGGAGAAGAAGTCTTATCATCTGTTTCTTAGGAATTTGGATGAAAGTCATATGGCATGGGTTGCTGAGACTTCAAAGGAGGAAAAGAAGAGGATGGGTAGCATTGTATGGGAAATTCTCAAGGCCAAGTATGCTGGTGACTCTTTCAATAAGAAGGGGATTGCTTTCAATAAGTTTTTCAAGTTGAAATTTTTACTCTGCAAACAATTTTTGGGGGAGGCAAGATCAAGTATTGCTAAGTTCAAGTCATCTGGGCTGAACATGGATCCTGGGTGTTTGTCACTCTTAATTCTTCAAAAGCTAACAAAAGAATATGATTCCTTTGTTAGGATTATATCTAAATTTGATCCCCTTCTTTGAGAAGAGGATGTGCTTAGAAGTATTGAGAAGGATGATCTTCAATTTAAAATGAAGGAGGGCACAGGAACTGCTCTGGTGGGATTGACAGGAAAATCAGGGAAGAAGGCAAAGGCCAAAAGGGATTTATCAAAGGTCTTGTGTTATAATTGTCAGGAGAAGGGGCACTATGCAAAGGATTGCAAGGAGGCCAAGAAGAGGAAGAAATCTGAGGAAATTTAAAAGGAAGACAATGAGGTTAACCTTACCATGGAAAATGTTGCTATGGTGGCAGCCAATGTTTCAATGGAACAAGCTGTTGAGGAACAAGTCCCTAAAAAGAAGGCCAAAATCAATGAGGATCAAGAAATGGACTTGATTGATTATGAAGTATTAAATCTTAACCTTGATGATAAGAAATTATCAGTGGCTGATAATTCTTCTTTCCTTGTGAGAGGATGAAAGGAGGATGTTCTTGTTTTTATTGATTCTGGTTGTACAGACCACATGTTTTTTGAGCCAAATTTTTTTTAGAATCTGGGAGATTATGATGGTGTTGTGAATATTGGCCAAAAAGGAAGAACAATTCAGATTAAAGGAATTGGAAAGGTTATTCTTGAAAATCACTTGGGTTTCAAAATATCTTTTGATAAAGTGTTCTATGTACCAGATTTGCCTTATAACCTTGTGTCTCTTTGAGTTCTCTGGAAAAAAGTTGTCCAGATTTGTTATCTTAAAGAAGATAATTTTGTTATTGATTTGAATGGGAGAACTATCCTGATCGGACAAGTTCAGAATAAGTTTCTCTGTGCAAACTTGTTCAATTTTTCAGCTCTGAGCGATTTTGCTCACAATAGGAGTAGCCATAAGGTAAAGGACAGCAACTGTGAAAGTTGTACTTTAGGGGCCAAGACCTGGAATGTGTTCTCAAAGAGTAGAGATTGCAAAAAATTTCCTAGAGAGGAATTTTCCATTGATTTGGCAGGGCCATTTTCACCAGTGTCCCTTGGGGGGGCAAAGTACTTCATCAATTTGGTTGATACAGGAGCTAATTATGTTTGGGTGAAACCAATAAGACAAAGGATCAGACCACAGAGGAGGTTTCAGTACTCTACAAAGTCTGGAAACTGAATGGTTTCATGAGGGAGATCAAGAGGGTTATTCCTGATGGAGGGGATGAGTTTTTGACTAAAGAGTTTGAGAAACTGTTGAATGATTATGGTATCACTCATATAGTTACTACTGCAAGTACTTCACAAAACAATGGAATAGTTGAGAGGATGAATAGGAATTTATTGGAAAAAGTCAGAAATATCATGGCTCAATCTGGTTTGCCAAATTTTTTATGGGATGAGTTGGTGTGCACAGTGTGTCTGTTGCACAATATTGTAAGTGTTAATGGGAAAAGTCCACATTTTTTGTTTTGGAAGTTGTACCCCAAAACATCACACCTAAGAAAAATTGGTTGCTTAGTGTATTATAGTGTCCACAATAATGAAATGGTTGGAAAGTTAGATCCTAGAGCCAGAACAGGGGCACTTGTAGGCTATGATTTAATAAGTAAGTCATACAGGATTTATTTTCCAGGTACAAGAAAGGTTATCCATAGTAGGGATGTAATATTTAAAGAAAGTACCTTTCCACTCAAAAGGAATGAAGATAGTGCTGTTCAGTTATCACAGCAGGAAATAGCATTTGAGCCTATTTCACCAGCAGATTCTGTAGACAATATCATTAGTGATGATGTTGAGATGGCAGATGTGCCACAGGAGGGTTCATTACCTGCTTCAGGGGAGTCTATGGGATCAGAACCTTATGAGCCTCCACCTCCAGTTAGAAGGAGTGGAAGGAGTAGGATACCTGTTGATAGGTATGGGGAATTGAAGTCCCATTATGCTTCTGCAGAATATGAATACGATACGCTTTGGGAACAATGTATGCTTAATTAGATTCCACACTTAAGTTCATAAATGGGTAATAGGGTTAACCCAAATAGCTTTGGCCAAGCTATGAATTCTGATGATAGAGCAAATTGGAAGACAGCTATTTTTGAGGGATTTGATTCTCTGGAAAATGTTAGTGTGTTTGAAGTGTTTAAGCGGGATTTAGTTCAAAAAAGAAAGAAACTTGTTGGGTCTAGGTTAGTGTTGAATAAGAAGTTTGATACTAATGGAGTTTTGAAGAGGTTCAAAGCTAGATGCGTCACACAAGGCTTCAATCAGAAAGGGGGTATTGATTATCAAGAAACTTTTTTGCCAACTGGAAGGCTGTCCACCTTCAGGAACATCATTGCTTTGCCAGTGGAGTGGGGTGAAGAAATCAGACAGGCTGATTTTGTGACTGCATACTTGAATGCAAAACTTGGAGAAGAGGAGACTGTTTATATGTCAATTACTGACGGTTTCAAGGAATGGCTGATAGAGACCAACCCAGAAACTATGAAGATAATCTGTGTGAGAAGTTTCCTATCAGTGGATAAAGGGGAATATGTCCTCAAGCTGTGTAGATCCCTGTATTGATTGAAGCAAGCAGCTAATTCATGGTATAACACCATGAGTAAGAAACTAATAGAGATTGGTTTCAGGAAAAGGGAGGCCAACCCTTGTCTCTTTGTGAGAAAGGAAGCAATTTTGTTTGTATGGGTTGATGAAATTATCATTATTGGGAATGGTAAAGAGAGAGTCATGGAGGCACTCAAAAAGGAGTTCAAGATAAAAGATCTTGGCCTGGAACAACAGGTGCAAGGAATGAAAGTTAGTAAGAGAAATAATGGGATCAAGTTGGATCAAAACAATTATGTGTTAGCTCTATTTAAGCAGTATGGCTTAGAGGATGCAAAGGAGTTTGGTACTCTAATTCAGTCTAACATTTGGTCAGAAAATTCTACAGATGAAGAGCATCTGGAGTTTGTCCAATCCAGCAACAACTATAGGTCAGCTATTGGATTTCTAAATTATTTGGGGCAGTGTAAAAGGCCTGATATTTTTTATAAAATTGGAATCTTTTCACAACACTTAGAGAAACCAAGCATGAGGCATTGGTCTGCGTTTAAGAGAGTTATGAGTTATCTTAAAGGAACAAGCAGTCTGGGACTGCAGTTTTCAAAGTCAGCAAAATCAATTTGGTTGCTTATTCCAATGCAAGTGGCACAGATTGTAACACTAGGGAATCAACAAGTGGTTTTGTATTCTTTTTAGGAAAGAATCTAGTGTCATTGATGTCTAAGAAGGTGTCAGCAATAAGTCTTTCATCAACAGAAACCAAGTACAGAGCGTACCTGTCAGCTTCACAGGAGGCAAAGTGGTTGAGAAAGGTCTTAGAGGATACTCATAAACCACAAGGGTTTGCATTGTTGTATTCTGATAATCAGAGTGCCATTGCATGGGCAGAAAACCAAGTGCTCCATTCAAGAACAAAACATATTGATGTTCATTATAACTATATACGTGATGCAGCTAACTGCAGAGAGATAGTGCTTTTTATTGCAAGTGGGTCATGAGCGGCCATTTGCAACTAAGACGGGTTGCAAGCGGCCATTTAAGACTGCAACAGGTCACAAGAAGCCCCTTGCAACCCTGTTAGGGTTGCAATTTGTGCCATGCAACCCATTTTATGTTGTGCACAGGGGTCATGAGGTTGCAAATTTAACATTGGCCAAAAAAAAATCCAAGAATTAAACAAAAAAAACCAACAAAATCACAAAAATCACAAAAATAAAATAAAAATAAAAGGAATCAAAAAAATCAAAAGAATCCCGGACAAAATTTGGTTTCTGAAAGCTAAAATTCTTGGTCCTGCCCTGCTATATGGGAGTGCACACCATTCAACCAAGTATTAAAAAATTGAATTTTTGATGGTGTTTCACAAACATGGTTTATAGTAAAGATCAGTTAGTGTTTGAGCAGCAAACTCAACATTTTAAAAAGTTTTTGCTTTTCACCAAAATAAAACTTTAAGATACAAAAGAAGTATCATTTTTGTTACCAAAAATTGATAAATAAAAGAGAAATAAAAAAGGATTGAAAGAAATTTTAAGAACTACAACAAAAATCAAAGCAAAATAAGTTAACTGTAAATTGAGAAAAAAAACAAGCATAAAATAATTGGGATTATTTTTTAAGACCCTCTGGCCAGTTTCAAAAAATTAATCTTGTACTGAGGCTGCTTTCACATTCTTTTTATCCTTTTTTTATATTTTCAAGAAACAAAGATACACAATTGTAAAAGTTATGAAAACAGTTTCAGTACCAATCTGTTTGTAGAATACAGCCCTTTAAGGATTTTTTTTTGAAAAATTTATTATATTTTCCTTTAAATTGTTTTTTTTTTTCCTTTGAATGTAAAAGAAAATATACTTAAAAGTGTAGAAAAACCCTGTTGTTTGCAGTTATTTTCATTCTGATCAATATTTAATGGGGAAACCCCTGTGATTAAAATTAAGAATCATTTTTCTTTCAATCTTTTTATGATATTCAAAGTACCTTACAAGAAAGAAACTTTCATTCCTGATATTAAAAAAATATTCAAGAGCATGTGTTATTTTTCATTTGTTTCATGTTTGATCCAACATTTTGCGGTCAAGAATACATCCAAAAAATCCCAAAAAATAAATTTCAAAGATCTCCAATTTATTATTAAAATTTTTGAGAATTTAACCCTAAAAAAGAATTCATTGAAAATGCAAAGGAATGGTTACAACAATGCATTGAGGTTTTTTTTGGTTTTTGCATTTTTAATTTATCTTGAAATAATTTTTTGAAGTCCTTAAAATGCTTCCAATTTTTTTGTAATTTTTTTGGAATCAAATTAACAAGAATGTGGTGTCAGAAATTTCAAAAAACAAACTTTTTGAAATGCCTGTGTCTTCAAGAATATTTCAGTGTGTACAGAACATAATAGGGATGTAAAATACCCACACATTTATTTAATAGTAAGACTCCTCAAAAAAAAAGGAATCAACCAATCAAAAAACTCAAAAATAAAAAATAAAAAAAATAAAAAAACACATAAAAAAAGTGCAAAAATCCAATAATCAAAAAATCAAAAAGAATAAATTAATAATATGAAAAAAAATGTCCCTGAATTCAAATTAAAGTCAAGCCATGTAAAATTAAATCAGTCAAATACAAATTCATCAATTCAAAATATTATGATTAACAGGGAAAAAAATGAATAAAAAAAAGAAAAAAAATGAGATCAAGAATTGAATGCTTTGACTGAAAATTTACCAAAGCATTGAAATTTCCAAAAAAAGTATGCATCCCAAAGAATGAAGAAAATATTTCATTTCCAAAGTATTTAAACTTTCTTTTTGAAGATTTAAGTGATGGAACTCTTAATTATCAGGAAAATTTGCCAGAAACCAATCACATTTCATTAAATACCACAAACAATTTGAATAAATATGATTTTCTTGATGGTATACACAAATTTCTTCATTACATAAAATTGAATTCCCCAAAATTCCAAATCTTCTTTATTCCATGCATGCACTAGAATTCCTTGGAATACTCAAGAACTGGTACCAAAAACTTTTCTCAGGTTCCTACTCAAGTTAGAAACCAAATTTTCACAGAGTCAAAACCAAACCAAAACAAGTTCCAGGTGCTACACCTGGTGGCAGGTGCAGCCTTTTTTTTCATGGTTACTGTGGTGGATATGGTGCAGACAATCCTGAATGATAGCATGCTTCCCAAAATGTTCTGGGGGTTTGCTTTCACGTGGTCAAGCTATATCTTGAATCACATCCCCAACACAGCAGGCATCTCTTTGACACCCCATAAGCATCTCTTTGGCCAACCAGACACATGTAAATAGGAATATGAGTGTCATTGTGAGGAATAAAAAAACCATCATTAATAATATATGAAATACCTTCACACCATGTGCACCATGGAAGGCTAGCTGGTATTGGGAATTGAGTATTTACCCAATTTATTGGGTTGGGCCATCAAAAATTGATACCCAACCAAGGGGTATAGCGGCGGGTTGGGCCTTGGAATCAATTTTTGGGTTGGGTATGCCTTGTTGAGACATAGGATAACCTGTCACAGAGATATCAGACTAAGCCATAATCCTAGGTATAAATAACAAATCCAACCACATACAGATGATTGCTGCAATGAATTCATACCTCATTACTGAGGCTCTACCGATTTTCATAACAGCCTACCTAACATGCCCCGGGGTCCAGCCCTACAAATGCGGATGACAAGGTTGCGGGTTTACACTGGAATGACATGCTACTAGATGTTAGCAGGAAAAAACCGGAAATTCCCTTGTCTTCATTTTATAGTGTCAATCCTCCCCATATATATACTATTATGTATGTATTTACATGACTTATAAAATAATCTAGAATATGCTCATGCAAGGCTTGTCTTACCTTAATCCATATTCAATATTTCTCGAAGATTCCAATACTAGAGTTCATCATACATCAATTTCAACATGTTTACAAAACACCCGAAAACATGCGGGACTCCGGGAGCAATGTCAACGCAGCAACAGGTCCGAGGAACCGAAACCTAATTCGTCTATAACAAACAACGTTTCAATCCGCCACTAATTATTTCTCATACTGTGCTGTCTTTTTGTTCTGACATCTAGTTGTTTGTGTCTTTTGTCATTGCCCCCACAACTGTAAGCACGTCATAACTCCCTCCGGCCGTTTTCAGTGCTCAAAAGTCGGGCCATCTCTAACTAGAGGTGCCGATACAGCCTGAATTTCAATACACCCGTCCTCGTTCACAAAGATCTCTTCGATCACTTGAAAAGCTTCAGCGTTCTCACCAAACGCACTCATCTGTACCAGCTCTTGAACATACATTTCTGATATTCAAATTCTTAGTACTGGAAGGAAAATAGGGATCCTTCGTTTGCTCTGTCGAACTCCTTTAGCGATGAAGTCGCCCATCATGTTGCAGATATGCCTTTCTTTGGTAGCAGTTTGTACCACCGTAAATTTTGATGATCTCAAGGACATCGAGATGCAGGCCGACGGCACGATCAATGGTGAGATCCGCTCGTCGCTTACAGTTCACTTTTTTGTGGGCTAGAAAAAGCCCTCCCTCTTGCTATGACTCCAAAAGGAAATTAACACTATTTTTCGACAATTAGAGATCTCGAAGGCTGGTCAAGGAAATCACTACAACCTACAGGCTGGCTCGTCTTCTAGGGTACAGACACATGAAGGTGAGGTAGCCTTGTCCAAGTACTCATTCAATCATAGTTATGTTTTCCAAGCCTGGGTCTGCACTAGTGCACCCAGCCAGTGACCAAATGTGTCGAATGCATATACGCCTCGCTCGTCCGCACAAGCAAGGCGCTGATCAGAAAAGTATTGGAGGTGATACCGAAAACAAATCATCCGCCGAGACTTGCCTGGAGAGAAGACGCGAGTGCTGATGACCGTACCTATGGGCTGGTGATATTCTCACCCGCCTACACACTTCGCCTTACCTGGCATAATTCTGCGGAACTATTCTGCCCACGTGAGCCTTGACCGCTCGTTTGGGGCAATCAAGGCAGCAGGCCCTTGGCCATCGCTGTTCTTATAGTGTGCAAATGTGGCTTTCTCGAAAAGACGGGATTTTGCCTTGTATTAAAAAATAGTCTGTTTTACATGGCGCTGAGAGCATCTCACTTTTTTTGTTGTGGCTTTCTTAGTGGTTAAGAAACTCCGCAGAACTAGGATGCAAGTTGGTCAGTGTCACCAGATATTTCATGCAGTCGCGACAGGTTACCCTAACTTAGGTCTGAGGCCTTAGGTGAAATGGCGTTACAAGGGCCTGATTGGGATGTAGTACTCATGTCTGTTGGGCTGCTTGAGGATTATCAGCAAAAGCTTGAGCCAGTTAACCTGGACGAGACTAGTCACAGATCCTTTCAGATAACCCAGAAGGTTATTGAGGAGTTGAACGAGTGCCATAGATATCTCAAAATAATTTTCAAGTTCATACCACAAGCTACCTCGCGAAAATTTAGCTCGAGTCAGAATCTATTGATAAATCATATACCAAAGGATATTCGGGAGCCTTACACATATGGTCTTTGTGTGCTTCTGCAACTCTTACAACAAGCGGATCACTTGGAAGGACCGCTTCTTTCCATGGAGTCCTTTCGAAATCAATGTATATTTCGGACCCTCAGTTACGTGAAGAAACATAATCTTTTACCAGAAGATATTTGGTATCGTATTCAACATGGCTTGAGCACTCCGTCCACTTTGAGCTGGTTAGTTGACGAGCTGGTAGATACGTTCGTATCTGCCTCGCCATGGACCAACCGTCACGATGGGTTGATCCCGAATGAAGATTTCGTTGCGAATGATTTCTCGCTTTCGCATTATGGCCACATGCTTGAGGGTAAGTCATGTGTTCAAACGACAACTTGTGGAGTATAATCCTGAAGTGTGATGTAGGAAAACTGACATCAATATGTACTCAACGCTCACTTCGGTGAAAAATCCTTCCTATCCCTCCTCCTTTTGGAAAAAGTAATGAGCCAAAAAGAAAAACATCTATTCTTGTTCTACTGTGTCGAAGCGTATTCGGGAGACCCTCTTGCAGAAAAATTTCCTGGAAAGACGAGAGAAACAATGCAGTTACTACAGGATTGGGATTCTCATCTGAAAATCTTCATGGATAAGTTTAAAAAAATACTTCTATCAGATTTTGGCATCGGTGCCGATGAAACTCCAGGTGGGAAAGAGAGTTTATGGGCATTGAAGGAGGACATACTCAAGTGCAGAAACTTTGTTAGAAACCCAGATTTGGGACCTGACGATAGCCTTTTTCAACTAAATGTAACCGTAAGGCGCAGCTTTTTCTTACTTGAACTCATCGAGAAAAAATACGGTCCTGAGTATGTCGCGAGCTTAGAATATGAAGAAACCAATGAGTCTGCAGCTGAATTCCAGAGAAATTTTGAATGGATAAGGGTAGACACAGCCGTCCAATCGTGGAGACATCTATTCCGATATTACAAGCGCTTCATTGCGATGGCCAAGCTAACCCATCGAGAGGTTCCGAGGGAACTGCGAAAGAAAATGGGAAAATTTTACTGGCGTAAATTTAAATTAAAAGCGTTTTCCCTCTATACACTGTTACAGGAGTACTCCTCCAACTATCCGCTATGGTGGGAAAGGGTTCAAACAAATACATTTTACCGCCACTTGAATGAAGACTTCGTGCAACTCTGGAAATCGCGGCCGGCTAAAACTATAAAAAAGGTCAAGGCAGGGCTACGTGAGGAGGTCAATCTGTCAAACAGAAATTAAATCAGTGAATAGATAAAAGGGAACTTCAAGAATGTGTAAATAAAATTTATCCTCCGGAAATCGAAACCAGATCTCTAATGTGAATGGCGGGTGTGCTACCAACTGTACTAAGGATGCTTTCTCCCCGCGCTCAAGATACACTAATAGCAGGTGGTATAATGACACTTTGAAGAAATGATAATGAATGAGTTCCCAACTAAAATCATGCAGGTACTTTGGTCCTGAGACTGAATGAAAACATGTTTCATATCTCAACAACAACCACCTCACTTTGTAGCATTGTTTTTGGAAAAGTAATGGTTTAAACTAACTACATTACTTGGTTTCAAACATTAAACAGTTTCTCTGTGAGAGAATTTGTGCTTGATTCAATTTTTGATCATGCTGAAATATTTTCCTCAAAAAATTAAACATATCCTATTTCATTTCTATAACAATTTCAATTTTTGACTAATTCAAGTTCATCAAGGCATTTTATCTGTTTAATGCTTTGCCAAATCAGGTAAAATATACCAGAATTTTAATTAGGCTTTCTATTAGATTGGACCATCAATAAATTCAGTTGAGAGGAGTAGGTTGTGGGATGGAGGGATGTCCTCGAGATCAGAAAAGAAAAAGGGGATACCTGGTGATGATAAGTAGGTATCTGTGAGAACAAATGAAAAAACATAAGTGATTAGAGAGAAAAGAAGAGAAATAATCAAGAAATTAGTAGTTACTAAAATTTCAAATGGTTGAAATGATCTAGATTCATAAACAAGTTTTGGTTGTGGGAATAGTTTGAAGGCACACTGTTTATTTTTCTATGCTTATTTTGGTGCTACTGGTTCCTGGTTTTCTAGACAAGTAAAGAGTGCACACTTGAACAATTTTACTAAATGTGGGCATCAATTCCAAAAATTGCTACCTTACTGTATACCCTTATAATTTAATTAATTGCTTATAAATTTGTATTAATTATTTTGTCATCCTCCTCTTGCCGTTGTGAAAAATTTATCTGAAAAAATGGAAGATGTGTCACAAGCACTGATGTTTGTGCAATTTGAGGAAAGTGCAAGCAGTGTTGTCTTTGGAAAGTGGCCTGTTTGGTTCCTTTAAATAGGAAGCCATTGGTCAATACTCCTGAGAATTCTAAGACTGAATTCCAAATTCAAAGGTCTGCTGTGCAAGTGAACTAATTATTGTAGTTAAACAAAAACTAAATTTCTGTTCTTCTTTTCATTATCAAACAGTGCTCTCACCAAGTTGTACTGTTTACTCATTCAACATCAGCTTTTTTTTCTAATATACTTTATCTCACCCATATCTGCATCTTTTCCACATCAGTTGTGCATATTTCTTTTCTTTCTTGTCTGTCAAAAATATTTAGTTGTTCTTTTCTTTTCTTTTTTCACCTTTTCATGAGGTACGTCTCAAATCTCAACTCCTTTCAATGAAAATCCCAATCACCTGAACCTGCCTCCTCCAGTTACAAAGATTTGTTATTTCATTCAAAACAAGCTTTTTCTTTCTACTAGGGTTTATCTCACCAATATTTGGATCTAATCTACATTAGGTGTGTCTCACATCTTGACTCCTCACATCACCAAGTCCAATCACTCCCAGGTAAAAAGGTGTGTCTAATTTCATGAATCTGACTTGAGTGAGTTATGGCTTATGATGTGCTGTTTTAATTTGATGGATGGATGATGCATAAATGGAGGTTTTGGTTTTTGAAATACATAATTTTTAAATGCACCATCTAGGGGTACGTGTATTTCATAAACCTGCCATTAAAAATGGTGTGTTTAGCCAAAAAAACGGCGTTTTTCTAATGGTGAGATTTCTAACTCTGATAAAATCTATTAAACTGATTCCATTGGGTACAAAAATGAAGTTTTCTTTAGGCTCTCAGCCCAAAAATATCACTGTGAAAACCAAGCAAATTTTCAGTGCAATGAAAATTCATCTTCCAAAACCACACTTCCAGTCCTTAGTTTAAATAACTTCCATTTATGGAAATTTTATATCAGAAACTACCTGTTAGCCAACAATCACAGAAAAGAACTGTATCAAACCCCTCCAATGATTCAACCATGATTGAAATGAAATTTTCAAAAAATTCTCAAACTACCAAGATCCTGGGACTATAATTTGATCTAGCCATCTATAATAATTTATCTTAGAAATTTTTTTCTGGAGACCATGCAATCATCTGGGATGCAAATAAAAATAACTTTGATTCTAAAGCCAACACCAAAAAATTGAAATTTTTTATCAAATTCATGGCTATCAAATAAAAAAAATGATCAAGCAGACTTCTTTTCCAAACTTAATCAACATCTCATATTAATTAATTCAGTTTTTATAGTGATAGGAAAGCATTTGGGCCCAGAAATAAAAGAATTTCTATTCTCAGACATTATTTTTAGAAAACTCCCTTTTTAATTAGCCAGTATGACAGAATTCCTTTAAACCAAACATTGGCTCACCCTTGAGATATTAAGAGATGCTCTTGAGAACAAACACAGGTGTTTTGCTTCAACCTGAACTTCAACCAAAGCCAAAGTTACTTCTTATGCTTCTCACAAAATTTTATCTGTTCTATAAAACAACCCACTGGCCAAGCACAGTGAGATAAAACTTTTCCAGTTTCTCAAAAACAGATTATAATCATGAAAGACCCCTTCATCTAAAGTGGCTAAACTAGTATCTGAAAATTTCAAACAAAAAATATTGGCTCAAGGATTCACTTTTGTCTCCAACTCTTAATGCATTTCACATTTTCCAAATTATTTATTCCTTGAAATTAGTTTTAGTCACTAAATTTTCAGCAATGTCTCTATCTTCAAGTAATACAAACCTCTTCAATCTATGATTTAACTTGCAGATGCAAATAATATAGACATTTTTGAGAAGGAAGAGTCATAATTTTTTAACCCAATAGAGCAGTAATTAGAATCAATGCACTTTAAATTCCATAACTCCTGAGTCCTCTCATCAGTCTTGGGATACCATAGAGAAGGGCTTTGACATTTTTTGATAAAGCATTTTGTCCTTCAAAGTGGTTTACAAAAAATGCAGCCTTTTTTATGGCCTGGTAATCAATTTTGCCTATAGTATTTCTCTCCAAATCCTCCCTCCAAATTCTCCACTTGCACAGAAACCTCAGTATCCCTGAAAATCTCTGGTAAAGAAAAAAAACTCTCCTTCATCAACAAGCAGCAAATCCATGGGACAAAGTCCTATCCAAGATGTTTGAAATCCCAAGGTGAAAGATCAACTGTGACTCGTGTTGCCTTTCTAGATACAGTTGGTTCCCATTTAAATCCACACTTCCACCAAAACTTCACCCCAGTTGAATACTCAAATAGAACTGTTAGGTTTCATAAACCCACCAAGTGTACATGTTTTTGAATACTATTTCAAAATTATGGATCAATTCACTTTTTTAAACTATTTATAGCTCCACAAAGCCAAAATCAACAAATCTGATTACTTTGGTGAATATATACCCTTTTCAGAAACAATTATCCAAATAATATTGCCTTTCTTTTTCACACTGATAGTGACCAGGAGTTCAAAATAATGAAATTTCATAAATTATTCCTTTAAAAATATTTTGATTTAAAATTATGGCGCCATATACACCAAAAAAGAATCCTGTTGAGGAATCAGTTAATTGAATTTCTAGTGAAAAGGCAAGAGAAATTCTGAAAGAAGAAAAGACATCTGCTTCCTTCTGGGAGTTTGAAATTGAAACTGCTGCATTTCTTGAGAAAATTTTACTCCTTCCAGAAATTTAGAACAGAAATTGCATCATCAAAAGTGGAAATGCATGGACTTTGGTCTTTCTTGACTAAAGGCCTTTTGGTGCCTTATTTTTTCAATATACCTCAACAAAAATGAGATTTTAAATTTGGCAATACTTTAATCAAATTATTTATTGTTTGAACTCTTTGATCCCACAACTACTGCATCATCAACTTCTCCAATCAAATTTTTTCAGTCATAATCTTCAATTAATAGAAAATTCTCTCTCTGGAATTTCTCTTCTATCTGAATTAAATCATGATTAAAAAACATAGAAGAATTAAAAGAGCTCACTATTTCAACTTCTCTGGACCAATTCATTGAGGACTCATCTTATCCATCATTTTGTTTTGCTTTTGAACCTCATGCTAAATTACCAGAGGGAGATATTATCCCTCTGATTCACACCAATCACTTATCTCAAAATATGCATTTTGAGTCTTCAAATATAATGCAAAAAGTTAAATCCCTCTCTTCCAAACCAAAGCCTGGATTACTATGTCATGGCTTCTGATAGAAGGCCAAACAACGCCTTCCTCAAAATTAAACCATAAAGAATAACCTCAAGAAATTGTTGTGCTCACCTGGAATCAGAATTTCTCACTGTTTCTCTACAAAGGACATAAAACAAGGCATCAATATTAAATGAGAATTTCCCCTGTCTGAAGTAAACAAAGGATGAACTAGGGGCTATGATCATACAAAATGTGTGGAACTTTTTCACAAATAACCCCCACATTGAACTGCTGAACACCCTGTGGGTCTTTTGAATAAAGGAAAATGCTGAAATAAAGGTGACCAATTAAACTTTTTGGATTTACACTCAATTTTTCAAAAAAGAGGAATAGGAAAATCCACTCACCTGTGCTCCCACTGGAAAATATTTTGGTCTCCAAACTGTTCTGATATTGGGACTTAGTCAGGGCTACAATATTCACCAAATGGATGCTAAAAATGACTTCATCAATGGCAATATCAATGAGGTCATTTATCTTCATTCTCTGGCTGGTATGAAGTTTCCTACTGGTACTTGTCATATCCTCAAAAATTCTATCTCCATTTTAAACCAGATCCTTGCTTCTGGTAATCTTCTCAACAGAAGCTCTTCTTTCCTATTTTTTTCATTCCCTATTGGGCTGATCCCTTTTTTTCATTTAAAAAAAAACTGGATTTTCTTTTTCTATTTCTATGTCTACAATATGATCATTTTCAGTGCCAAAGTTTTTTCATTCAAATACTTGATTTCCAAGAAATTCATTCAAGAAGATATTGCTGAAGCCAATACTTTTCTGGGCCTCAAATTGAAACTTCCAAAATCATCTCCAATTCACATGTCCCAGGAATTATACACTCTTAAGGTTGTTCAAGACTAAAAAAATGCTCAATTTTTTCCCTGTCTCCACCCCAATGGTTCCTGAAACCAATCTTTTCAATTAAATTAACATCAATTTTCAATAATTTTTCAAACTTGATAGGAACTTCATTGGCTTGCTCAATTATCTTGTGATTTCCACCAGGCCATTAATTTCTTTTGCAATGTCTCAAATCTCATGACATCTCAAAAATATGAAATTAACCCAAAGTATTAAATATGTTCTACCTCTTCCTATGGAATCTGTATTCAAGGCTTTAATTCCCTTTTAATTGAGTCTTTCTTGGCAGAAGCTGAATATTCAAACACTCCAAAAATTGGTAGATGTTACTCAAGATAAATCCCTCATTTTGGAGGAAAACTTTCTCTTGGGAATGCAAGGAACAACCAATGGTTTCAACCTCTACAACTGAGGCATAGATTTGGGTGTTATATGAAGTGTTGGAATAAACTACATGGATTTTTCAATTTATATCATCTCTCCCACCCCATTCTCCAACCCTGCCTATTTGTTTACAAGCAGAGATCCATTTTCTTGAAAGTAAATCATCTATCTCAATAACGTTTTAAAACAATTGACATCATATTTTAGTGGTTTTGTGAAAAAACTTCCTCATCAATTTTTAAAATCAGCTACATCTCCAAAAGTGAAATTTTGGCCAAAATTTTCACTAAATGACTCAATTCCCAGGAGAATTGTCAATTTGTCAATTCCCTGAGGCTACTGTTTTTCAAAATGAAGGGGGGTGTAGAAAATTAAAGAGTGCACAGTTGGGGCACTTTGAGTAACTGTGGATTCTTTGGTGATATTCATTTTTCAACCAAACCTAGCTTGCTGCTTTTCTTTTAATTCTGAATTTTTCTCCAACCCAGATTGATTTTTGCCTCATTGAACATAAGCTTGTTTTGTCTACTACACTACATCTCACCCATATATGCATGTTGTGCACAATGTGTGTGAACCTTTCTATTCTTTATTTACTGTTTAAAATCTCAAATTATTCTCCGGTTTTTTTTTTCATCATTTCATTAGATGTTTCTCATGTCTTTGATCCTCCAGAAGCCAATTTGAATCAGCTTAAAATGACTCCCCTGGGTAAAAAGGTCTGAAATTTCATTCAGAATCAGTTTTTTTTTCTACTCTGATTTATCTCACCCATATCTGCATATTTTATAAATTAGGTTTTTATCACATCTCAAATACTCATGTTTCCAAGTCCAATCAAATTGAACTTCCTCACCCAGGTACAAATTTCTGTCTCACATCTTGAATCCTAAAATTTCCAAGTCCAAAAGGAATAACATGACTTCCCAAGGTATTCAAAAAGATGAATTTTCATTTAGTTTGATGTGGTCTGTACTCCTAACACCTCTCCTTTGCCTGCTAATCTGGTGGGAGTGCCATGAATCAAGGTCTGGTGCAGAATTTGCTGGTGAGTTTTGAGGAGAGGAATCTTGTTTTTCTGTCTCATTTTCTGTTTACAATTGGAATAAAGGTGGGAAAGAAGTTTAAATTAGAATAATTATGTTATATCCAGTGATTTTGGATGTCAATGTACCTGGTTTGGTGTTGATATAGGGATATTTCCAGGAGCACAATTGGTCCTTGTTCTTCCCAGTAGAGCATTTTAGGGGGGTTTGGTTTGTTGAACATAGTACCAATAGAGGAGGGAATCTGAGGTTTCCAAAGCAGTTATTTTCCAGAGCCTGAGCTTTATCTGTGCTTAAAATCTAGGAAAAAGAAAATCTGGGTATTCTGGATAATTGATCTATAATCAACATCCTACCCTTTGTGGAAAGGGATTGTGTGTTTGGTAAATTCTCCGCAACAATTTTCCTTCAAGTTCTGGAAAGCCCACTAGCCCTTGAGTCACACTCCTGTACCTCCGCAATTCCCAATTGAACTCCACTTCCGCACCCAAGCTGGAAACCACTAAAGCTAACTTGCAATGAAATAATAGTAAATAAACAAGAAGGACTCCTTGAAAAGCTCCACACTTGAACCATTTCCCTAAATATGACCTCCAAGAACTCTTGCTTGTAATTACACTCCAAGGTAACAGAAAAAAAAAGAATCTAACTATAATTTGTTGTAAAAAATATACTCCAATACTCCAAAAAACCACTGATGACTTGATATAATGTCTGATAATCTCCAATGTGATGATCAATATCCTCTATAATAATCTGATTTCCCCCCTTCTCCAATAAAAGAAAAACTTCCTTATATGTACAACAAATATCAAAAGCATGCAAAACACCAAATGAAATACCCCTATTGTCTCCATGCATTGTGAACTGACCCTCCCTAGCTACTCTAAAAAGTAATGTAAACAGCTAATGAAAGTCTCCTTGAATTCCGCACTGATACTCCTTAGCTACTCCAAAAAAAGAACCTAAACTGCTAATGAAAGACTAATTTTCCCACCACCTCCATGCATTCCACACTGATCCTCCTTAATTAATAGTTGGTCTCTTACCAAACCCAATCATTTGCAGTAGATTTGATGATACTTTTGCCAATTCCTCCTAACAGTTGAGTCGTGCCAATGCATAACTAAAGAAAGATCCTCATCAATCTTCCCTAGCAGATCACTCCCAATCCTGCATGCGGCATAACTACAAATCCCCAATAACCCGCATGTGGCCTCTTCAACTTTAGCGTTCATCACCCCAAAGTGTTGCGCAACCTCAGTGCATATCCCATAATTGGCCTAATCCATACTACTTAGCTTTGATCACTTGCTTCTGCATTAGTAAACCTACAAGCATGGAGGGAAAGTTATGTTTGAACATGCAATGTCCGCAAAAGGAAAAAAACTCAGGCCCATTCTTGTCATTGTGCCTGAAAAAAGCATTCACCGCACCAACCCTTAGCTAATGAACTCTGGAATAGACAGTCTTCCAATGCCCTTCTCTGAGACTATTGTGCTGTGAACTTCCAACCACTGCTTAGCCGCTCCCATTCAAATGTCTGGTGCTGAGCCTACTTGGCTCCGTGTCTATAAATAACCACCACATCCCCCCATAACTTGAATTCTGTCCCCAGGATTCTCATGCTCCACAACAACAGAACATCTGCCAAACCCCTCAACCCCCAACTCCTAGTCACCCTCTGAATTCCAAAAGAAAGAAAGAAATCGCCCACCATGGAAACTAGCCAGTACTGCGCAAAAATGCGTAGGACGTGCACCTGAACCACCCGTCAGCCAGCCTGCAATGCCTGCTGTCTAGGCCACCACTGGTGTTTGTTTGTTGCTCTGACCCCTGGATCCTGGCAAACTCCTCCTCTGCCCCATCCCCGCAGCAAACTTTGTTGCTGCAAACCAATGGCCAACTTTGTGGTGGACAATGACAAATCCATCAAGTCAAAAGACTGGAATCAGGAGCGGGACCACACCACCTCTTTGTTGCCTGTTTCAGAGGCCACAGACCACCTTTCCCGCCCTCCTCAACGCATGGACTACCCCACTGCCACTGCCTGGGGAGATGCTACCCAAGCCTGGGGCCAAAGCCAAAACCTAAATTTTGGACTTGGCCTGGTACCACGCGGGCCTGACATGGATCCCATCTTTGTTTGAGTGGCTACGCTTTAGATACCCCCACCGGCAGCACCCAACATCCCCCTCTTCCATCCCCCGCCACCCACTCCTCTGGCATCCAACACTGCAACCACAACACCTCCTGCGGAGGTTGAGTCCCTGCGCTTGGTCATTGCAATTAGCTCCGATTTGCCGCCCGTACCCGTGAGTTTTTTTTTCTCTGACCCTTCCATATCTTCACACATCTCTCGCGCCTCTCATTGAGTCACTATTGCCTCCATTGCCGGTCCAAAGATCTTGGCTTTGCTTGTCTCTGATCTGGACCCCATCACCTCAACTCTCCTTTCAGTCCTCCAACTCCTTCCCTTCTAGGTCAACCCAATTCCCCCTGCTCTCTCTGTACCACGCGGCCATCCAAGGCAATGACAAAGAAGGCGGCTGAGGGATTGAGGAAGCCAAAATCAACCAGTACCTCTGCAAATTGGATGAGAAAATACTAGCCATTGTCCAATTGTTGATTGGGATTCCAGCTGCAGAGTTTCCTGAGCTCCTCTGAAAACATCATTGTTCCAGAGGTGAGCTCTGCTGCAGGCTCTGCTGCGCCATCTTCCTTACTTAGATTTCTCACCGTCTTAAATTATGGCTGCGCCCCCTAAATCTTTTATATGACTCTTGAAATAAATATGATGCCTGGCCTGCCCAAGAAAGGAATCCTCTTGATTCCCTGCACCTTCCTACAAAATGGGACACACAAACAAAAGAAACCCCACAACCCCTAGTGAGAATCCTTCCATATCTGAGAATGAGACAAATTAAAACTGAGAAAAACAATATATAAAGAGACTCCAAACTCCGCAAATACATGTCACCTAAGGGACCTGGACCACCCCAGACAAAGGCATCTAAGACTAGACCTTCCATGGTGCTCTGGTGATCTGAGCTTCCCCATCCCCCCAAAACTTGAACGTTGACCCCTACGTTCATACCTCCAAAGACTCCCTCTCCTCTGCAGCCGGCTCACTTATGTTACCCATCTTTTGATTGTCATCCCCTGAACCCGCAGATTCATCAAAATCCGTAGTGCCCCCAACGTGGAACTTCTTCATGTGAGCCTTTGCCTTCCTCCGCTTGAGCAGAGTCCAATCCAATTCCTCCAACTTTAAACTCCCACCTGGTAACTGACTAACAACCCAATAAGGACTTCCAGAGATCCGCAAAAAGCTTACCCCACTGCTTCTCAAAGCTCCAATTATAAAGCAGAACAAGGTTGCCTCTCCGCAAAGGGTCCTGCAAGCAATCAGCACAACGCTTGTCCCAGTACCAAACCAACTTAGCCAGAATTTCCCAAAGCCTCTTTGCCACCCTTGCCATCATCTCCTTTTGCCGCAAAGGTTGCTCCTCCTGCGCCACAACTAGATCCTCCGTGATCTTAACCTTCCACCAGTCAATAGAAAGGTAAGTCAAGGTTTTGATATCCACCAGAAGCACCAGCTGCTGCCCATACAAAATGTTGTAAGGAAAATACCCCATCCCCAGATTAACCAATATCTGATCCGCAAACAGCACAACTGGCAAGGTTTCCTGCCACTTCTTCCTGTTAATTCAGCAGATCTTGACCATTGCTTCCTTGTTTGGCTGATGACCCCTTTCTATCTCCCCCACGTTGTCTGGATAATATTCTGTAATTCACCCAAAATTTGTGCTGCAAGATTTGACCAGCCTCCCAAGGTCACCCCAAAAATCTTCCCCGCTTTCCACCATGATGAGCCGCAAACACCCAAAACAGGCAAAACAATCCTCGTCCAAAAACTGCCCCACCTTCTATGCCAAAAGCTTAACCAACGGATCTGCCTCCATCCACCCCAACATGTTGTCCAGAGCCACAAGCAGATACAGGAAATTTCCTGCCTTGATATGGACCAAGTCCAGCAAGAACCTCCCAAAAAGGGAGTCCTCACCCATCAGAATACCCACCTCCCTAGGTAATCTGGTACTCCGCCAATGACAAGTTTTGCAACTCTGCACCCAATCTTGCACTGTGTGCCCCAGACAGGGCCACCAGAACATGGTCTTAACTCTTCTCTGCATCTCTGCCTCTTCCCAATGGCCTAAGTCATTGTGAAGACTTTGTATCAAATCCTCCTGATCATCCCCCCTTGTGACCACAACCAAGGGTATTGGAAGCGCCTGTTTCCACAACTGCCTTTCCTGGAATAATAAAAGCAGAAACTTCCCCCAAACCCATGTAACCTCTTTTGCCAACAAACCTTCAGGAAAAAGAAGTGCCCAAAGATACTTGTCCAATGCCTGAAACCTTCCGCACTTTTTCAGGGGAAATTTACCAACCTCTGCAGCTGTTGCTTCCACCTTCAGAAGCTTCTTCTCCACCTCCCAATCCCCTTCCACCACACGCCAGAACTCCGGATACTGAAAAAAAGCATCCGGCATTGTAAATGCCTTCCCCAGAACGTGCCTGACTGTGAAATTGAACAATTGTAAGTATGCAATCCACTGTGTCATAGGAGCATTAGGCAAGGTTGGGGAATTAATCATCCTAGCCAGTGCTTTCACATCCACCAGGATTTCAAAAGACACTCCCCACAGAAAATGCTGTAATCTCCGCACAATCCTTGTCACCCCCCACAACTCCAACTTGGGCTGCAAGTACCAAGATTCTACCTCCAAAAGGGTTACCAACTCAGAGAGTACTGGCCTGTCTTTACCTTCATCTTCTTGGTTCAGAAAAAAACCCACACCAAACTTGCTTGATTCCACCACCAGCCGGATCCCTCCTTTTTTGTAGTCAAGGTACTTCAACAGTATTTGCCGCCCAACAATCTCCTTCAATTCCCTGAACACGCAATCACATTACTCCGCCCCCTTCCTAATCATTTTCCCCAACAGGCTAGCTAGCTCCACAAAAAGCTCAACAAAGATCTGTACCCATCCACATAGACCTGAAAACTGTGAAACGTGAGTAGCATTCCAAAATTTTATTAACTTTGGCATTAGTGATTTTCCTCCCTTTTGAAGAAACCTTGTGGCCAAGGACTTCTAAGGCCAGAATGCACACCGCAAAATTTTTACTGGAAACTGTCAAACCCGCTTCCTCAATCCAGAACAGGATTCTCTCCAAATTCCGCATGTACTCCCAGAAAAACCACCTGATTCCCAAATTTCCCGCAATAGTTTTGCTGCTGTGATTTCTCCATGGCCCCTTAGTTGGCGCATTAGATGTTGTTTTTGGTGGTTCTGGAACTGTCGCAGCTGGCTTTGCTAAAGCTTTCTTCCATAAAAGACACATTTTGTTAAGCATCTCTGTCATTTCAGCAGTTTCCTTTGGTGTTACCTGCCCTTTTAACCTTTTCAAATGCAAATCCTTCTTCTCCAAACCCTTTGGGTCTTCTTGGATAAGTTCTGCTAATTCCAAATTGCCTATAACCGGCACGCAGATGTCCTTCATTTCCAGAAGTAGGGTTACCCCTCTGTCCCACAACCTCCAAATTAATCCTCTGTGTTAAAAATTTTGGTGGACCCTTTGCCGTAACTCAGAGCTAAGCCCGCGCATAAAAGTCCTCTTGACAGAGCCAGTATGCCCCACCAAAATTTTGTTGTGGACAAGGTACTTCAAAATGTGATCAAATGAGAAAAAATACACACCAAACAACATCCTTGAGCAAACACCTCCTTCCCTTGCTTTTTTGGTTGCAAGATGCTTGAGATCCACTTTGAGGAACCTCTGCTCCCTTGACCCCCATTTTTTCACTATTTCCCCACGAAACATTGCCCAATTTTGTTCTACGTAACCCTGAATATCCTCCATGTCCCGCAGATCCCCCTCATCTGGAATGAAGTTGACTATTTGCCAGACCAGGTCAATATCATTTGGGCCTTTGCTGTTGGCCGCATTCTCAAACTGTTCCAGAAATTGGTGAACATCCTCCTGACAAAACCTAACTGTGGGGTAGTCCCTTGCCCAAATTTTTCTCTGCTCCATTGCTTCTCCTCCAACCTCTCCAGTGCGGAATACGTTGATTTTCCCCCCGTGGCCAATTTTGACGGCAGCCCCACCAGACTGGCGGTCTGACAAGGAGCGCTTTGATATGGTGGCACGCTACCGGTTGCCTGTTGGTGAGTTGGAAGTGAGTCAACCAAACCGGTCTCAAAATATCCCATCATCTTGGACGTAGAAGAAATAAGAAGAACTAAAAAAAGGTATATCTCCACAGATGGTACCAGGTATTATAACAGAGAAAGGACTTTCCCAGCCAGACCCCCAATTTGTGGAAAGAGATTGTGTTTTTGGTAAATTATCTGCAACAATCTTGCTCCAAGTTCCAGAAATCCCACTAGCCTTTGAGTCACACTCCTGTAACTCCACAATTCCTAATCAAACTCTGTTTCCACAACCAAGCTGGAAACCACTAAAACTAACTTGAAATGCAATAATATTAAATAAACAAAACGGACTCCTTGAAGAGCTACGCACTTGAACTATTTCCCTAAATATGAAATCCAAGAACTCTGGTTGGTAATTACACTCTGAATTAACAGAAAACAAAAGAATCTAACTATAATTGGCCATGAAAAATATACTCCTATACTCCAATAAAGCAATGATGACTAAATATAATGTACAATAATCTCAAATGTGATGATCAATATCCTCTATCATAATCCAATGTCCCCCCTTCTCCAATGAAAGAAAAGCTTCCTTATATATACAAAAAATAACCAAAAAATTCAAACCAACAAATGAAAGACCCCTATTGTCTCTGTGCATTCCGCACTGACCCTCCCTAGCTACTCCAAAAGGGAACGTAAACTGCTAATGAAAGTCTCTGTGCATTCCGCACTGACCCTCCTTAGCTACTTCAATCAAGGAATGTAAATTTCTAATGAAAGACTCCTTTTCCCACCACCTCTGTGGGTTCCACACTGATCTTCCTTAATTAATAGTCTGTCTCTTACCCAATCCAATTTTTTGGAGTAGATTTGATGATCCTGTTTCCGATTCCCCCTAACAGTTGAGTTTTGCCAATGCATAAATAAATACAGATACTCATCAATCTTCCTTAGCCAATCACTTTCAATCCTGCATGCAGCATAACTACAAATCCACAATAACCTGCATGCCTCTTCTTCAACTTTAGCATTCATCACCCCACAGTGATCCGCAACCTCAGTGCATATCCCATAATTGGCCTAATCCGTACTACTTAGCTTTTATCACTTGCTTCTGCATTAGTAAACCCACAGCCACAAAGGGAAAGTTATGTTTGACCAGGAAATGTCTGCAAAAGGAAAAAACTCCAGCCCATTCTTGTCATTGTGCCCAAAAAACGCGCTGGCCACACCAACCCTTAGCTAATGCACTCCGGAATAGACAGTCCACTGTTGTGTTTATTTGTAGACACGGAGGGAAGTGGGCTCACTACAGGACATTTGAATTGGAGCGGCTCAGCTATGGGTGGAAGTCCGGAGTACAATAGGCTCAGAGAAGCCCATTGGAGGACTTTCTGTTCTGGAGTACAATAGCTGAGGGCTTGGAGTTGGTGCGGCACGCTGTCAGCTTGCTACTATTTCAGAGCAAGCTTCAAAAGTAACAGAAATAACATAAAAAAAATAATAATAAAATTAACCTAAGAAGAAGAAGGAAAACCATAAATATTATTGCAAAAATGAATTGTCCACCCAACATTAGGTAGGGTCACTCACTGACCCCACCCTTGAAATTCAACTCCTTACATTTTTAATTAATTAAGGAAAGGAAAGACCAAAATACCACGGAACCACTATCAAACTTTTTGGCCAATTAAATATTTCACATGTATTTTAACGTATAGGTTTCACACCTAAAATTCAGTCAGAATTGAGGTGTTGTGTATATTTTAGGAGTTACAGACGGAAATTTGTGTTGTCACAATTCCCGCACGCAGCCGCAGCAGCCAATGCACCCGCACGCGGCTGAGGTACAGCTCTGTCACTCTGTCAAAGCCATTTATGCAACCCCAGGCCTCTGAAAAGTATGCAGCTGCAGGACTATGGGTTGACAAAGTGACAGGCAGCCTGAGAAACCTAGGTACCGCGTAAACATGCTACAACCTACACGGGAACATTCAACATATGTAATAAATGTTCCTGTGGATAGTAGATAGTCTAAAAATACATAGAACTATATAAAAAATACTTAAATAACTTTTATACATATTTTTTATTAAATATAATTTAAAATACCAAAAATTTTGTAAATAAGATAATGACTACTTCAAAAAATATATTAAAATATTTTGATATACTATTATGAGAATTTCTAGACATCAAAATTTTTGTGAAATACTAAAAAAACTTATGATGTAAAAATATTACATGAATACCCATGACTTACATTTAACAGTAATTATCTTAGTAAATCAACTGAATTTTGAAAATAAGGAGTAAAATCAATATCATGAATTTACTCCAATTATTTAATACATAATGAGAACTCACCTGACATCAGAATATTCATAGGAATGTCTATTAAAACAATTATTAACTTACTGGGAACATTTACTAAGGATAATTAATTAAATAATAAATAAAAAGGACAGATTAGTGTTATTCACACTTCCAAAAATTAATTATAAAGTAGAATAATTCCCATACCCTGTGGAATTTAATGCTACCCGTGTTACAGCACCACAGAAACGTGACAGGCTACCACTTGTTACCCTGCCAGTCTTAGTGTCCATCCCTTAGAGCCCTTGTACCTCTCAGAAGGACAATATTGGGACTCCAAAAGCTATATTAAAAGAGCTCTTTAGAGGATATTGATACCCAGAGACACAGTTATAATTACCTCTAGACACTTTGCCAAGGTAATAAAATACTTATAAGAGATAAGTAAGTGATTTATGACTTTAGTCTGATTAATAAGATCCGTCCTCAACCCTCTTTTATCAATTGAAACTGCTGAACAACCTTATAACCCCAGTATACAGGTTTAACCCATCATTGCACGTCCCAAACAGATAACCAAAGGATTTAATAATATACCAGTGAGTCTTATTATCCTTTCTCTGTCGTGGCAGCTTGGTTACAAAGCCCTGCCACTCCACCAGGTATTTTATATACACATTATCTTTGGGAAAAATATCCTTTAAACTAAAGGGCTCAAAGTAACCAGGCCTATATGTTTTCATACTGAATTCCCTGAAAAGGGGTGTTAAAGAACCCCAATATAATTGTGGCTCCTCTATAAAAATATTTAATAATCAATTTATCTATATTGATTTGTAACAATAAACCA
Source organism: Puccinia polysora (assembly GCA_025617555.3). Classification (NCBI taxonomy): domain Eukaryota; kingdom Fungi; phylum Basidiomycota; class Pucciniomycetes; order Pucciniales; family Pucciniaceae; genus Puccinia; species Puccinia polysora. Next base: position 46,291,108 of record CM062614.1, read on the forward strand.
CATCCAAACCAATTAACCTTGCAATAAGCTTTATCCGAATATTTTATGTATTTTTGCTGCATTTATTGAATAGTATATTTATTATTTATTCTATCACCTCTGGTAGCTAAAGTATAGGGATGGTCTTGGCATCCAGGAGGCTGATAATTGGGGGTCTGGCCAGGAAACATTCCATTTTGTTATATTTAATACCTTTGACCAGACATTTCACGTAAAATTAAATCAAAGATAAATTTATTCAAATTTTTAACCGTGATTCATCATTAATTTCTTTTGCAGTGGATTTAAAAACCAATGCAGAATTAATAATATATTATTTAAATCTTTTAAAGATAAGAAAAGATGAATATATTAAAAATTATAAAACTACTGGCTTGGAAGCTTTAACTCAAGCTGAGAAACTTAATATCTCTTCTGCACGTAAACACTTAGATAAACACCTAGAACAAGAAGATCTTGAGAGGCTTATCAACTTCCATGCCCTATTAAGAAAACATAAAGCTTGGAATAAATGCTGTATAAATTAATTTTTAAAATATAAAAGTAAGTATAAAACTTGTATTACAATATTATTTTTATTAAAATAATATTAATATATTTTTAACCAATAAAATAACCTTTTACCATCAGTGAACCCTCCTATACCAGAAACCACCACCACTGAAACTGATTTATTGGGTCAAGAAGTCCCAGATATCACTGGACGCCTTGAAAATATTGATTGGAAGGGTGAAGAACTCATTGGGACACACCAATACCCCAAAGGATCACCTATTAAGGACCAATTTAGTCCCAATAAAGTCCTGGTGCCTTTGAATACCAACTTACGTGAGTTTCAAATAAAAATTATTTTTACAAATTTTTTTCTGTAGAAAAATACTTATAAACATTTTATTCAATATGAATAGATGTAACACAAGAGCCTCAGCAAGAATTCCCTCCTATGGATCTTTGCCAGGAGCCTCCAGTAACCATGAGACCACCAATAATGACAACCATGAGGGGACTGGAACCTGTGAATCAGATGTTGATGGACAAGGAACAGCCCTAATTACTTCTGCCCTCCCCCAACCCAGAGCCAGAGAAGGCAGTAGAATTACGCCCCCCTCTATTACAAGAAGATTCCCTGCAGCCACCCCAGCAGAATCTGGCCAAGGAAGCCAGGATCAAAGACTTAGTCAGAGAGCACGCAAAATATTGGGAAGAGTTCAAAGAAGACCAAGCCAAGGAGGACATTCTATCTATGAAAAAAATGATCTCCCACGCAAAGGCTACCAAGATAGCTCTTCAGAAAATGATTCCAAGGAAAGAGGTAGAATCTTAAGTAGAAAAGTTGAATCCTTGGGATCAATTAGACCAAATGAAATGCAAAGGATCAGGAAAGAATAGATCTTCTTCCCATCCAAACCTAAAGGGAAAGAAGGATTAGGATCAGATAATATCCTTAGCTCAATAGTGGAAAAAGGTGTACAGAAATTAGCCTCTAATTCTAAACCCAGTAACTTGTCTAAACCAACCTCTGATGTAATTAATTTTTAATTAATTACCCTTCCCATGATATGCGCCATAATTTCAAGGTTTTTTGTGGAAATTTGGGCGGTGTTTATACCCAAATGGACAATTTAATCTCAGCAGTAGCCAAATTAATTAATAACCAAACAAAAACTTTAGGAATGGATGATATTAAATAAAATAAAGAAAAATTATTGGAGACAATTAATAAAGGTAAAATCAGAAAGACTCAAAAAAATGAGAATATGTTATCAGGTATCCAAGAAGATTTTATTATGTCTTTTAAAACTTTAAAACAAGAATTGGTAACTACCACTAACAGCTCCATTCTGTCCCTTAGTGAGAAATTAGATCTGCTTAATAATAAAGTGGACCTGCAACTCAATCTGGTCAAGAGTGGTCTTAGAGAATTAAAAGTACGTCTGACCAACCCCTTGGGTAGTACCCCAGAGGAACCAAAACCTCCCAGACAAACAACTACACCTTATGCACCACCCTTACTAGGAATAAATAGGAGTGACACCTTCAGGCCTAGTCCTACTCCTGAAATGGAACAAGCCCTCAAACGTTTACCCCCAATTTCTGAATGGCCTAAGTTCTCCGGTGAAGGAGAATACAATCATAAAAATTTCATTAAATTTATGGACTATACTATTAACTCTTATGACTTACCAGAAGCTATAGCTGTAGTCAGGCTGCCCAGACTATTTGAATGAGAAGCTTTAGACTGGTTTATCAGTAAAATAGAAGCAGTAGGATCCTTACCATGGAATTCTTGGAAACTTCTAATTAAAGAACAATTTGGTTCTAGAATGTGGAAAAGAAAAATGATGAAAAATTTTGAAAATTCCTCATTTGATCCCTCCAAGGATAAGCCTCACAAATGGTGCTTGGAACAGAAGAGAAGAATAGATTTCTTCTTTCCAGATGCTGATAAAGAGGAAGTAAATGAAAGACTCCTCAACTTGTTTCCTGGAAATCTTAACCATAGTGTAAGATGCAGGATGAGTATGGATGCTGACTTACCAACTCTAATCAATGGGTTAGAAGAAGTCATAGACATGAATGAATTAGATAAGAAGGTTCCTTCTAGACCTAAAGAGAACTTCAACATTAACAAAACCAGAGAACAACCCCCTGTGATAAATACCTCTGATAATAAGAAACCTAATGAGAACAGGGACAAAGAGAGAATGCCTGGAACTTGTTGGAATTGTAACAAGAAAGGGCATATGAGACAAGACTTCCCATTACCAAAAAGAAAGATAGCAGTCTTGGAAGGAGAGCGGGAGGTTGAAGGGAATCAGAAATATGAAGATATAGCTGATACTGAAGGATCCCTTTCTGAATGTGAATCGATCCTGACCAACCCTGTTCATGTTATAGAAGGAGATATAGGAACTTCTATAGAAATAAATAACATCCATGGGGACTCTAGTTTGCCCCAAAAATGGGATCCTACCATAATTCCTAGACATATCATGGCTTTTAAACCATTAACAGTTAAACCTATGAGTGTTAAGAGTTATACTACTGGTAAAACTTGCTATGCAATAGGATTTTATAGAGACAGAACTATAAGGTTATTACTGGATAGTGGCCCTTTCTGCTCATTTGTCTGTACTGAATTCTTAAACAAATGGGATCCCAATTGGAAAGAACACCTTCTGCCTGTCCCAAAAGCCAAGTTTAGCTCTTGCAACTGTACCATGAATGCTATTGGAGTATGGAATGCTCCTATAATATGACCCCATACTAAAGGATCTTTTAGAATACAAGTGGAATTTGTGGTATTGATCAATGGATTATGTGACTACCTGATAATAGGTAATGATGATTTATGTCTATATGGTATAGATGTGTTCCAGAGTAAAGGGAGATACTTTGAAGTTGGTGGTAATTGGGACAAGAAGTTTAAGATATGCACCATCCAATCTAACTTCCCCTCTTTGACTTATCAAAAGCATTTAGAAGACTTTAATCAAGAATACTTCTCTCAAGAAGCACTAAATATGAAACTTTCTGAGGAACAGAAGAAAGATATATTGACAGTCTGCTTTGAGAACCAAAATTCTTTTTGTACTAAAGATCATCCCATTGGTGATATCAAAGGACATTACATGGTATTAACATTTACTATTAAGCCTCTTTATCCTCCAAATTTAAGAAGACCAGGTTATCCCTCTAGTCCTAAGTCTAGAATGGCTCTTGAGGAAAATATCTAAGAACTGATAGACTTACAAGTATTAAGGAAACTAGGGCACAATGAGCAGGTAGATGTGACCACACCTGTAATCATAGCTTGGAATAATGACAAGTCAAGAATGATCAAGACTTCAAAATGCTCAATAATTATACTCAGGCAGATTATTATCCTATACCCCAGATTGATCATGCTCTACATAACTTGTCCAAGGCCAAATATATCACTACTATGGATATGCTTAAAGTTTTCAACCAGATATCTTTAAGCCCTGAAAGCAGGATGTTTATGAGAATAATCTGTCATTTGTGACTATATGAATATCTTAGGATGCCCTTTGGTATAAAGAATGCCCCATCACACTTCCAGAGAACAATGGATAAATTTCTAGGTACATACACCAGACAAGGATTGATGATGGTATATATAGATGATTTTATCATATATTCTGATGATTGGGATACTCATATAAACCAAATAAGATTATTACTCCAAACTATCTCCCAAGAAGGATTGAAAGTATCCATGAAGAAATGAAACTTTGGATATGGAGAATTGAAATACCTACGGCATATAGTCTCTTGTCTAACTCTAGCTGCTGATCAAAATAAGATAGCTGCTTTCATGAACAGAACCATGCCTCAAAATAAAACAGAGTTACTGTCTTTCATTATTTTTTGCAGTTACTACAGACAATACATACCAAATTTTGCTATGCTAGCCAAAAGTCTGTACAAAATATGCAAAAATAACACTCTCTTTGAAATGACACATGAGAGATTGAAAAACTATGAGGAACTAAAAATAGCTATGACCTCTACTCCTTTACTCATTCAACCAGATTACTCCAAGCCCTTTAAACTGTACATTGACGCCTGTGTGGAAGGGTTAGGAGCTGCTCTACATCAAGAAAGAATAGAAGAAGAAAAACCAGTGGAGAAACCAGTACTCTTTATATCAAGACAGATCAAAGATACAGAAAAGAGATATGGAGCCAGTTAGATGGAATTCTTGGCTCTAGTATGGGCTTTACAAAAGCTACACTATAACTTAGAAGGCACCACTTTCCAATTGATCACAGACTGTAATGCTGTAAGAACTCTCATGAACATGAAAACCCCCAGCAGACATATGCTCAGGTGGCAAATTGCTATACAACAGTATAGAGGCCAGATGACTATAGTACATAAAGCTGGAGCTAAACACCAGAATGCTGATAGTCTAAGTAGGAATGCTTTGCCTAATGACTCTAGCAATCCAGAATATGACCCTGAGGATCAAGATATCTTTCCTATCTTGAACATCAATCTTTTTGCATTAAATGCTCCAATCATGGGGATCCACCTATGTGAATTAGATACTGCTTTCTTCAATATAGTGAGGGACAACTACTCCCCTGAAATCAAGCTGCTGATTACCATTATGGAATGTGAATCCCCAGAAGCAGCTCTGATAAATATTTTACCTGCTTCATTAATTAAACCATATAAAGCAGGAAGGTTTACCTTTTGGGGTGGTCTCCTTTACTACAGACACCAACATTCCAGTGTATTAGTACTAAGCAACAAAGAACATATACAACACATAATCCAGGAATTCCATGACAACTGTTCATCAGGGCATCTATCCACTCAAAGAACCTTGGAGAAAGTAAAAAAAACTTCTTGGTGGATAGACTGGAAAGAAATAACTATTAAGTATGTTACTAGCTATGAGACTTGCCAAAGATCTCATAAAACTACTGGAAAAAGGCTTGTACTCCTGCAGAAGATCTCTGAACCCAAAAATAGATGGGAAATCATTAACATGGATTTTTTCACCAGCCTCCCCCCTGGAGGTACTCATTCATATAACTCTGTTATAGTTCACAGATACTCTAACAAGGCAAAATTCTTACTGTCAGCCATGAGACAGTTAGACTTGTCCAAATGTCTGGAAACTCATATGTCCTGCTGGTATAGTGGCTAAGTACTAGGCTCACTTCCCAGTATCTGATACCAAGGTCACTGGTTCAACCCACCATGGAGACAATAATGAAAATGTTGAGTAGTTTTGTAATTATATATTAAATCTTAATAATATTATATAATGTTGTATAAGTATGTTTTTATGAGTATGGATTATGGAATTAAAACCTTGATAATTTATATTATCAAGAAGGGGACCCAATATAACTTTAAATTAAGTTATGAGGACTCAGATGCGTCCCAATTATTGATATAGAAGTTCCCAAAGTGTTTCCTCTCTTTGGGAAGGAGTTACAGTAATCATATTAACCCATACTCTCTATAATGTATAAATTAATTACATATTATCCCTTTTGGGATACATTATTACCTTAATATACTAATCTGAGCCTTGAGTGCGTCCACTCAGAAGGCTCAGGGTTTAGTTGGGAGCCATGGTAATCATATTAACCCATACTCTCTACTCTGTACAATTAAATTGCATAATTTTTACCTTATCCCTCTTTGGGATGTAATTATAAGTAATACTGCCTCTGTACACTTAATACACCTTACTGAGCCTTGAGAGCGTTCACTCAGAGGCTTTAGAACTTAATTGTAAGCTATGAACCTTCTAGTAGCACTGCCAAGAGTATATACCCTTTGTAGGTATAGTATAATTATAAATTAATTACTTATTTAATACTATCCCCTTTTGGATGTAATAATGCTTTAATATACTTCACTGAGCCTTGAGTGCGTCCACTCAGAGGGCTCAGGGTTCATCTTTAGGCTGTAAAACCTTTTAATAAACATTGCAAAGAGTATACATACTCTATGTGCATAGTATGAGTTAAGATACTTACAATTAAAATTAAACTATTTGCCAAGGTATTAAGCTACATTAAATAAATATAAATAATCATTATGATGGATTCTAAGGCTTTTATACCGTCCATATGAGTGGTGTATAAGTCCTAAGACCCAGTAAGTAACATTTTAGTAAGTCAAATGAAAAATTTACCTTGAAAATCCTTCCCAATGGGTTCTAGTTCTTCATTACCCATTGGGAATGATGTAATGATGTCTTGGTCCTTTGAGAACGAAACCAAGGAGAGCCTGACACTCCCCTGGTGATTACCAGAGTCCCCTGAGGGCTCCTGTTACCTTAAAAGAGCAGGGTCTTTACCCTATAGCCCTTTCATCATCCATTATATATTATTATTTGAACAAGAATACAAGCAAGAGTTAACAAGCCCATTAACCTTAATCTCAAGAAGAAGATTGACTGGGGCTATAAACTTTAGTATTAAATTCAATCAATAATGATAAGATTTGAATGAGAATCCTCTGAACAGAAAACCAGCAGACTGTGGACAACAAGTTAGACTCTTGATAGATCAAATAGGAATTGAGAGAAAGAAAGGAAAAAGTGAGAGGACCAACAGCTTTGAATTATTTAGTAAATAAGAGAAAGATGAGACAGCATGAGGTTTTGGCAGAGTGTAAGTTGGAAGAGTTTAGACGTAGAAGATGGAAGACTACGAATCAAGTTAGATTGTCAGAGAGATCACGTTAAGTGCTAAGACGTTCTTGGGGATTGCATTCTTACCAGGCAGAGGTTAGTTCACGAAGAGACAGGTAGAATAGAAGAGTTGGATTGAGATGGATTTGAGTAGAGAGGAGTTCATTGAGCGAGTAGATGAGAAGTAGGGAGATACGAGTGAGAAAAGATGTGGAAGAATAAAAAGAGTAAATAGAAAAAGAATAATGAGACGAGAGACGGAAGAGATCTCGCCGGAGGAGAGGAGTAGAATCCGCGGTTCTTGACCGAGTTGTCAGTTCACCCGGGTGGTACAGACATGTCACGCGAACTTGTCTCAGAGTTCATAACGTAGAGAACGCGGGGTAAAATACCTCTACAATCTCAACACCCCCCCGTGACTGGTGAGAGTGTAATCCTAAAGTTCACTGATGTGTAACTCCGAAGATTGTATCTTGAAGAAGTTGCAGAGAGGATACAGAAGAGGCCTTCGTGAGAGAATCCGCGATCATTGATTGACTTTGAATTAGAGTGAGACTAAACTTGTTGCTCGCATAATCTTCGCGCAATCCTTTAGTCTTAATGTCTATATGCCTGGACTTGGAGTGCGACCCAAACCTCTTGATTTTATCATCCAGCCCTTTATTATCGATGTGTAGAATAGGCTTGGGTTCAGAGATTTGATGGACCTCACCAATGAGATGTTTAATCCATTTGATTTCAAGGTAGCAGTTGAGCAACGCGTTTAATTCTGATTCGGTCGAAGAGTAAGTGATATTTCTTTGTCGAGTAGAATTCCAGACGACTGGACTACCGTAGTGAAGAATAATATATCCAGTTTGGGATTTCCGGAAGGTTGGGTCGTCTCCCCAGGTAGCATCGCTGAAACTAGAGAGAATTTCTTGTTTTGGATCGTACGTAATTACAAGCTTGAGATGTTTAGTCGTCTTCAAATATTTCCATACTTTCTTAACTTCCCTCCAGTGAGTCATGCCTGGTTTGGTATTAAACCTAGCCAGACTAGACACGGCGTAAGAGATGTCGGGTCGAGAGTAATGAGCCAGGTGATTCAGAAGGCCAACTGCTGATCTATAGTTAATGTTGAGTTGCCTAAATTCAGCGTGGTCGGCATCCGAGGCCGGTTCGAGATTTAGATTCTGCGTCAAAGGAATATGGGTGTCTTTACAAGAAGTCAAGCCAAGTTCTTCCAGGCCCCTCTTGATGTGGTTGGGTTGACTCAGGAGGATTTTATCGCTTTCGATTTCCATGAGCATCCCGAGAATAGTATTGGGTGGATGGCAAGAAGAATTTTTGAATCGTTCGAGAAAGTTAATCTCAAAGAGGTTAGAGTTACCTACCTGGATGAGATCATCCACGTGAAAGTAGAGAATCTCACCCGTCTTGGAGTTTAGATATAAGCACGGATCACTAGTAGATTCGTGGTATCCTTGAGACTTGATCCATAAAGTTAAGGTTTCGTACCAATTCTTGGGGGATTGTTTCAACCCGTAAAGAGATTTCTTAAGTTTTAGATATGGCGATTTCCGAGTCGATCCTTCTGGGGTCCTTATGATGACAGTTTCGTCTATAGGGGCATGAAGAAAAGCACCTTTTACGTCGAATTGAGTAAGCTTCATTTTATTTTTCAATCCGTAAGTAAGAGCGACTCTAAGTGAACCAAGGTTCCCGGTTGGTGCCCAGGTCTCATTGTAATCGATTCCTAGGACTTGATTGAACCCTTGGACACAGAGTCGAGCTTTGTATTTGACGGGATCACCGTGGCAGTTTTCCTTCACTTTGAAAACCCACGTCGTATTTAGTATATTATTGGGATTGCCATAGTACTCCTCCCACACGTCTTGTAATTCTATAGAGTTCAGTTCATCTTCGGAGGCTCTCTTCCACTTCGGCCATTCAGAGCATTTTTGAGCTGCTTTGTAGGAAGGAGGCTCGTAATAGTGATGGAAACCGTATCGTTGAGGTTTTCTCACCTCTCTTCTGGGTCTTTGAGAAATAGCTTGGATAGGAGGTTCAGGGACTGGAGACGTTGGAGAAGAGTGGTCGGAGGGAGGAGAGTCTACAGATGCCGAATCGTCCTGATCTGAGTCTGATTCGGAAGCAATTTCTTGAGATTCACGAAATGTAAATTTTTTTCCGAATGATAAGGGGTTGGATTCTTCTGCCTGCGGATTAGTTTGAGTGAAGAGATCGATACCAGGTGATTCTAAGAGAGGAAAATCGTGTAGCGGATTTTTAAGGAATAAAATCCCTTCCACTCCTTTCTCATCGAACTTTCTTCCTTTTTGTAGTCCATTCGCCAGGTAAATGACAGAAGATCCTTCCCTAGGGACCTGGTTAAGCATGAAGCAACAGCTTCGAACCACTATGTGCCAATAGCATTTATTCAATCGAGATGAAGAGAATGTTGCGCAAGCTGATTCTATAATTGTCCGATTGGCTCGCTCCGCTCGACCGTTATGTTGAGAGTGATATGGTTCTGATGTTAGGAGTTTGATATGTTTGTTCTTGGCGAATTCTTTCAAGGTAGCATTAGTGAACTCGGTTCCTTTGTCTGAAAAGATTTCAGTGGGATAATAGTTTAGTCGTTTGTACTCTGCTTCAAGAATATTGATGATGACACTGGGGGTCTCTTCTTTAGATTGGAGAGGAAAAGCTGCTAGATAACCCGTGAAGTTGTCCACCAGAGTCAGGACGTATTTATGGCCAGCTTTGGATTGAGGAGTAATCTGACCGATCAAATCTAGATGTATTCGCTCGAGTGGTTTCGATGCAGGTGTCGAGGTGCATGAGAACGGAGCTCGAGTGATTTTACTTCTTACGCAACCATCGCATTGAAACTTATCTAATTCATCTTTCGAGTATCTATCTTTGAGAATTGGTTTAAGAGTGGAAATTGAAGCGTGTCCATATGTCTTATGGAGGTCGGACAGTGACTGAGATTGAGTAAGAGTAGTGGTGGATGATTGGTTGGATAGATTAACCGACAAATTACTTCCAGCAGTTTGGGGCTTCTCTATTACAAATAGACCATCTCGAATTAAACCTTTAAGAACCATTTCGTTGTCTTGTGTAATGAAGAATCGGTCATGCTTTTGAGAGAGACTACATCCCTTCTTTGCGAGAAGACCTGGGCTAATTAAATTGACTACGATATCCGGAACGTACAGACATCCTTCGAGAGTAATGACGGAATCCTTCCACTCGAGTCGGACGGTACCAGTTCCTCGTACCTTAAGGTTCGCTTCTAACTTGCCTGTTTTGATTTCCTCTGCTTCATCTTGTAGATCTATGGAGGTGAAGTACTTGAGATCGTTAAAAGTGTGTATGTTCGCACCAGAGTCAAGGAGAAGATTTGGAGTGCTGTCTGCATTAATCCATAGAGTTAGTAGTGCGTGGTAATTGATCGTTGGTGCCTTCTTCGTCCTATTCTTCCATTCATTTTGCTGTTCGACCCACCATTCAGGGGCGATTTGGGGGTGGAGATGAAAACAAGAAGATTCCGGATGGGGGGCATTTGGATCGTGGAAGCCTTCTTTACATCTAATGCGGATCTTCTTATCTTCTTTATCTGATTTGTTTTTGAACGTGGCCAGTGAGACATCGGTTGTTGATTTTCCAGTCTTAAGTTGTGCCTTACGCTCGTTATTGTATTGGATTAAGTGATTGAATATAACTTCTACGGTTATCGACTTCTCGCCGTGCATGATTTGTTGTTTCAAATTCTCAAGTGTTGGAGGAAATTTGAATAGTATTAAGTAGGCCACAATGTCGCTCGGTAGATCTATTCCGACATCCGCCATACGAGTAAGAGACTTTCGAATGTCCGTTATAAAACCTTCGATGGCAAGTTCGTTGAACGGAGCGTGGAGAAACTGGTTAAAAATTCGTGCTTGATTTGCTGTCTCGGATGAAGCAAATCTACAAGTGATTTCATTCCAAAGTAATTTTGAGGATGTGATATTAGAGGCGTTGACAACATTTGCATGGGTAGTAGCGTCGAGTTTGGATAGGATGATCGCCCGGATTTCCCGATCTTGTCTTATCGGTAGTTGTCCTGCATTCTTAGTCATAGTATCCTTGATATCTTTGAGATCGAACAGCATTAGCATTTTATCACGCCAGATAGAGTAGTTGTCTTCGTTTAATGGAGGAATAGCATCGACGGAGGCTTTGAGAGCAACCTGGTGAAAATAATCGTTTGCTCCCGCTGGTTCGTTCATTTTCGATGTTGTAGAGTCGAATTTCGGCTTTTAACCGTGATAAGATTTGAATGAGAATCCTCTGAACAGAAAACCAGCAGACTGTGGAAAACAAGTTAGACTCTTGATAGATCAAATAGGAATTGAGAGAAAGAAAGGAAAAAGTGAGAGGACCAACAGCTTTGAATTATTTAGTAAATAAGAGAAAGATGAGACAGCATGAGGTTTTGGCAGAGTGTAAGTTGGAAGAGTTTAGACGTAGAAGATGGAAGACTACGAATCAAGTTAGATTGTCAGAGAGATCACGTTAAGTGCTAAGACGTTCTTGGGGATTGCATTCTTACCAGGCAGAGGTTAGTTCACGAAGAGACAGGTAGAATAGAAGAGTTGGATTGAGATGGATTTGAGTAGAGAGGAGTTCATTGAGCGAGTAGATGAGAAGTAGGGAGATACGAGTGAGAAAAGATGTGGAAGAATAAAAAGAGTAAATAGAAAAAGAATAATGAGACGAGAGACGGAAGAGATCTCGCCGGAGGAGAGGAGTAGAATCCGCGGTTCTTGACCGAGTTGTCAGTTCACCCGGGTGGTACAGACATGTCACGCGAACTTGTCTCAGAGTTCATAACGTAGAGAACGGGGGGTAAAATACCTCTACAATCTCAACAAATAACCTATCTGGCAACACCAATTTCGAGTGGAAGGTCTCACTTGGATAAGTAACCCCTGTGTGTTACTCTTTAAAGGGTGTGAGCTTATTTATAAGCAAAGCTCCTTTTGGTCTTACTCCTTTAAGACTAAGGCCCCTTACCAATTATAAAGGTTTAAGGTGTGGCTATTTACACATAATACCTTGGTATTATTCGAGTCTGTAAACTTTTAAAGTTTTTTTTTGGAATATATAAGTCAAAACTAATTTAAATATTGGTTTGTCTTAATTCTTTTGCAGGTTTAACCACAGCTAGTTATAGCAATAGAGGTTACATCCCTGACACTTACCTAACCACAAAGAAGATAGTCCTATGGATGTAGCTCTACTATTTTGGAATAGGATCATAGCTGATGTGGGTATACCCAAGATTATAATCAGTGACAGAGACCCCAAATTAACCTCTGAGTTTTGCAGGAATCTACATGATATACTTTGTACTACTCTAGTATTTTCTAAAGCATACCATCCCCAAAATGATGGATTAGCTGAAAAAATGATACAGACCCTAGAAGATATGTTAAGAAGGTTCTGTAGCTTTGGTGTAGAATAAAAAAACTCACATTGTTATTGCCATCATTGGGTAAGCCTGATCCCAGCTCTAGAGATGGCTTATGACAGCAGTAAACATTCTACTACCAAAGAAGCCCCTTACATACTAGAAAGAGGATGGATTCCAGAACTTCCTGGGAATAACTTAAACTATGACTTAGCCACCATTCATGCAAAATCTCTAGACTTTAAGAAATTGAGAGATCTGGAAAATAATCATGCTCAAAAATGTGTAGAAGAAGCAGGAGAACAAAACAAAAAAAGATGGGACAAATCACATAGGGAACCTGACTTTGAAATAGGAGATCAGATCTTAATATCCACTACCAACTTCAACAATCAAGCAGGTAACAGAAAGCTCAAGCCAGCCTTTTTTGGACCATTTTTTATCAAAAAGATGAATGGCAAAAATGCTGTAGAAGTAATCTTGAGTGAATAATTATCAAGAAAACACCCAGTATTTCCTGTTAGCCTAGTAAAACACTTTCAACCAAGAGAAGTTATTAACCTCCCTCCAGAAATAAAACCATTAGAACCTGGCCCTGAGAAAGAAAAAGGGAAATTCAGCAGGATATTGAGAGACAAGAAATAGAGAGTGCAAGGAAAAGATGTTAGACTATACTTAGTAAGATAGAAAGGAGAATCTACAGACAAAAATGAATTGTTACCAGAGAATAATATACCTGATGGACCAATACATCTTAGAAACTACAGAGCCAGCAAAAGGAACAGAAACACACATGGAATTAATTGTTCCCCAACATGCTCCAGTTTTTCTCAGATATGGCCATATCTTGGAGTGGGGGAAGGTCAGCTTGCTACAAGTGCAGAGCAAGCTGAAAAAGTAACAGGAATAACATAAAAATAATAATAAAAAAATAACCTAATAAGGAGAAGAGAAACCATAAATATTATTGCAAAAATGAATTTTCCACCCAAAATTAGGTAGGGTCACTCAGTGACCCCACCCTTGAAATCCAACTCCTTACATTTTTAAATAATTAAGGAAAAGAAAGACCAAAATACCACGGCACCACTATTGAACTTTTTGGCCAATTAAATATTTCACATGTATTTTCACGTATAGGTTTCACACCTAAAATTCAGTCAGAATTGAGGTGTTGTGTATATTTTAGGAGTTACAGATGGAAATGTGTTCTGTCACAATTCCCGCACGCAGCCGCGGCAGCCAATGCACCCGCACGCGGCTGAGCTATAGCTTTGTCACTCTGTCAAAGCCGTGTACGCAGCCCTGGGCCTCTGGCAAGTATGCAGCCGCGGGACTACGGGTTGACAAAGTGACAGGCGGCCTGGGAAACCTAGGTATGGCGTAAACATGCTACAACCTACACGGGAACATTCTACATATGTAATAAATGTTCCTGTGGATAGAAGATAGTCTAAAGATACAAAAAATTATATATAAATAATTAAATAAACTTTATACATATTTTTTATTAAATATACTTTAAAGTACCAAAAATGTCGAAAATAAGATAATGACTGCTTCTAAAAATATATTGAAATATTTTAATATACAATTATGAGAATTTCTAGACATCAACATTTTCATGACTTACTAAGAAAATCTAAGATGTAAAAATATCACATGAATACTCTTGACTTATATTTTTAATTAATTAGTTTAGTAAATCAACTGAATTTCGAAAATAAGGAGTAAAATCAACATCATGAATTTACTCCAATTATTTAATACATAATGAGAACTCACCTGACATCAGAATATCCGTAGGAATGTCTTTCAAAATAATTATTAACTTACTTGGAAAATTTACTAAGGATAATTAATTAAGTAATGAATAAAAAGGACAGATTAGTGTTATTCACACGTCCAAACATCAATTATAAAGTAGAATAATTCCCATACCCTGTGGAATTAGATACTACCTGTGTTACAGAACCAAATAAAACCTGACAGGCTACCACTGGTTACCCTGCTAGTCTCAGTTTCTATCCCTTAGAGCCCTTTTTACCCCTCAGAAGGACAAAATTGGGACTCCAAAAGCTATAAATAAAGAGCTCTTTAGAGGATATTGATACCCAGAGACACAGTTATATTTACATCCAGACACTGTGCCAAGTTAATCAAATACTTATAAGAGACAAGTGAGTGATTTATAACTTTAGTCTGATTAATAAGATCCGTCCTCAACCCTCTTTTATCAATTGAAACTGCTGAACAACCTTATAACCCCAGTATACAGGTTTAACCCATCAGTGCACGTCCAAAACAGATACCCAAAGGATTTAATAATATACCAGTGAGTCTTATTATCCTTTCTCTGTCGTGGCAGCTTGGTTAAAAAGACCTGCCACTCCACTAAGTATTTTATATACATATTATCTTTGGCCAAAATATCCTTTAAACTAAAGGGCCCAAAGTAACCAGGCCTACAAGTTTTAATACTGATTTCCCTGAAGAGAGGTGTTAAAGATCCCCAATATAATTGTGACCCCTCTATAAAAATATTTAATAATCAATTTATCTATATTGATTTGCAACAATAAACCACATCCAAACCTATTAACCTTGCAATAAGCTTTATCCAAATATTTTACGGATTTTTGCTGCATTTATTGAATAGTATATTTATTATTTATTCTATCATCTCTGGTAGCTAAAGGATAGCAAGGGTATTGGCATCCAGGAGGTTGACACACACGCTTTTTGCGGGCACAATGAAAAGAATGGGCCAGAGGTTATGCCTTTTGCGGACTTTGCACAGTCAAACATAACTTTCCCTCCGCAGGGGTGGATTTAATAATGCCAAAGCAAGTCATCAAAGCCAAGAAGTACAGATTAGGTCAATTATGGGATATTCACTGAGATTGTGGAGCGCTGTGTGGCAATGAATGCTCAAGTTGAGGAGGGGGCATGCAGATTGTTGGGGATTCTTAGTTATGCCGCATGGAGTATTGGGAGTAATCCTCTAGGGAAGATCAAGGAGGATCTGTTGTTAGCAATGCATTGGAACGACTCAACTGTTAGGAGGAATCAGCAACAGGATCAAAAAACTACTGAAGATTATTGAACTATTGGTAAGGAGGATCAGTGAAAACGCACAGAGGTGGTGGGAAAAGGGGTTTTTCATTAGCAATTCACATTCCTTTTTTGGAGTAGCAAAGGCGGGTCAGTGCGGAATGCATGGAGTCAAGAGGGGTCTTTCACTTGGGGCTTGCATTCTTTTTTTGTATATATAAGGAAGGGGGGTCTGGCTGGGAAAGTTCTTTCTCTGTTGTAATACCTGGTACCTTCTGGGGAGAAATAGTTTTTTTAGTTTTGTTTATTCTTTCTTTTACAACAAGATGACTGGAGATTTTGGGTCTGGTTTGATAGACTCACTTCCCACTCACTGACAGGCAACCGGTAGCGTGCCCCTTGTCAGAAGGCCAGTCTGGCAGGGCAGCCACCAAGAGTGGCCACGGGGGGGCAATCAATGTATGTGGCACCAGAGGTGCCGGAGGAGCGGCAAGGGAGAAGAGCAAAAATTAGGCCAACAGACTACCCTGCAGTTAGGTTTTTCCCAGAGGATTTTCACCAATTTCTGGAACAATTCAAGAACTCAGCCAACAGAAAAGGTGCAAATGAAGTCAATTCCGTCTGGAAAATATTCAACTTCATTCTGGACAAGGAGGACCTGCGGGACATGGAGGATATGGAGGGCTACATAGAACAGGATTGGGAAAAGTTGCTGGAGGAAATAGTGGAAAAAAGGGGGTCACGGCAGCAGAGGTTCCACAAATTTGATCTCAAGCGTCTTGAGACCAAAACCGCAGAGGAAGTAGGTGTTTACTTGCAGACATTGTTTGGTGTGTATTTTTCCTCATTTGATTGTATTTTGAAGTACCTTGTCTACAACAAAATTTTGGTGGAGCATACTTGCTCTGCCAAGAGGACTTTTATGCAGGGGCTTAGCTCCAAGTTGCGCGGAAGAGTCAACAGAAAGCTTTACAACAGAGCATTACTTTGTAGGTTGTGGGATGGAGGGGTAACCCTAATTCCAGACATGAAGGAAATCGGCGCAGCAGTTTTAGGCAAGTTGGAATTATCAGAATTTATGGAGGAAGATCCAAAGGGTCCGGAGAAGAAGGATGTGCTGGTGAAAAGGGTAAAAGGGCTGGTAACACCAAAGGAAACTGCTGAAATCAAGGAGATGTTTAACAAAATGAGTCTTGTTGGGCAGAAAGCTATAGCAAAACCCGCCGTGAAAGTCCCTGAAACACCAAAAACAATGTCTAATGTGACAAATCAGGGACCATCAAGAGAGCCACCAAGGAACAAAGGAAAACCTTGCGGCTTCTGATGCTATTATTGCCGGGGAAACGGCCATCTTGAAAGGTTCTGTAAAGATCTGAGCACGGACATACCAAGCAAAATAGTTAAGACAGATGGAAGGTAATTCTTCTACCCTTCAGGAGAAACTATACCGGATATGCCAGATCAACCTTTGCCACGGGATCTGGCTTGACCAGCGGTGGCAGGGAAGAAAGAAGCTACGGCTTCAGCAGGGTATGCTTTTGCTTTAACTTGGGAACCCCCGGAAGTTTTTGTGGAGGTTAGAGCCATCTGCTGCAATGAGAGGAGAATGGATCTTGATGGTCCAACTGCTGCAAAAGCACCAGAGAAGGCAGATGTACTCAAAGGGGGGGGTCTGGCCGGAGGGCTGGAGAAATAGAAAGGAGAATTTGGGGAATGGACCAACCGGTTTTGCTAACTTTGAAGGAACTAGCGGCAATCTCACCAGTAGTGGCGGAGGAAATGGTCCCAGTCTTCAAGTAGTTTGCGGGGAATAAGGCAGAAAACCCAAAACCCAGGGAAGGGGCAAAGGTTGGTTCTCTCAACGCAGGGGCGGATGTTTTAGGAGTTAGCAGTGCTATGATTTGCCCATTGGGATATGTAGAAATGCGGATTAGAGGCAAACGGTGCCGGGAAATGGTTGATAGCAGTTCAATGGTAAATGTCCTTCCATTGAAATTGTCCACCAATGCAGGATTAGTCCAACACAAGGCAAATATTGGGTTGCAGACTTTGGGAGGTTTTGAATGCGTGGTCAAAGGGGTGGTGGAGAAATAAATGATGGAATAAGAAAAGGTATTGGCTCCGCTATTGTATTTGGTAGTGAGCAGGTTGGAGGTCATACTTGGTAGGAAATTCCTTTTTGCCTTCCAGGCATCTCTTGGCTTCCGTCTGGATACTAGGGAGGAATTCCTTACTGTTGCAGACGCCTTGGGTAAACGCTAAGAGACAATCATCTGTTGGCCTGAAATTAGCAGATTGGAAAATTGGAAGGGCTACCCTCTTGCAGAAGGCAGCCACAAAAATTTGGCGGAGGTCTTTTAAATGTTGGCCATGTGGCCTGTGCAGGGAAGGCTCCATCCTTGTGCAGACGGTCAACAGATAAGGAGAAAGGAGGAGGAACTCCCGTGGCGTGGTCCAACATGCTTTGGGAAATATGGAGAAGAGTGGGAATTGGTGCAACAATGATGGGAGCGGAGATAGGATCAAAAGTGAGTCCTTCCTTGTATGCACCTCCAATGGGTATCAGCACAAGCAGCTCCCTTTTTGCCACAATTGTGAGCATCCCAGATTTTGTTGCAGGTTAAAAATTACAAATAGAGGAGACAACCAAAGGAGCAAAGTTGATTGAGGTGCAGGCCTTTGAAAGCAAATAAAAACCAGTTTCCAAGAAGGTCCAACCGCAGAATGAGCCAATGCCGCAGGAACTCAATAAACAAATGAGGCCTATCTGTTGGTTGTGGGACCCTTATGATTTTCCTTTGACACTTGCAATCCTGGAAAAGTATCCAACAGGTTTGAAAGAGGAGCAGATGGCGGAACTTAACTTTGGGCCGGAGGGGTGGTTGCAAGAGGAGGAAATACAATTACCCAAGATGGTGATTGTCAAGCGGAGGAAGGTGCTTTTGTTTAGTCTGGAAGAGAGGGGGATACTCAGTCATGAGATTGCAGACCCCTACCAGATACCTACAGTGCCTCACGACCCTTGGCAGATCAACCCATTTCTATTCTGGCAGTGGTTAGGGATCAGTTTACAGAGTTGGTATGGGAGCATTTGTGGACATGTCTGTACAAGCCTTCTTTTTCTTTTTCTTTTAATCCCATTTTTGAGGTACTAAAGCAGGAAGTGAATATTTTGCGGATTGTCCACGACTTGCAGAGGTTAAACTCCATCACAATCAGAGATGCGGGGTTGCCTCAGCGGGTGGAGGAGTTTGTAGAGAATATTTCCAGAAGAGTCTTCTATGGGCTAGCAGACATCATGGGGGGGCACAATCAGAAGGAGCTAAATCTGGAGTCCCTTCCAATGACGGTGTTCAAAACGGGGTTGGGGAGACTTCAGTTAACATGGAATCCGCAGGGGGAAACTAATTCCGTAGCGGTTTACCAGGCACAAATGACTTGGATTTTGCAGGATGATGTTCCAGAAACAGTACAGATATTCATTGATGATGTGGGTATCAAGGGGCCATAGAGCAATTACAGTGGAGAAACTAATTCAGGAAATTCAGGAATCAGGTGGTTTGTCTGGGAGTACACACGTACTTTGGAGAGTATCCCTTTGCGGATCAAGGATGAAGGTTTGACCATTTCCACTAAGAAGTTCGCGGTGTGCATTCCTTCCTTAGAAGTCCTTGGCCACAAGATTTCAGCAAAAGGGAGGAAAATCACAAAGGCCAAAGTTAAAAAAGTTTTGGAATGGCCTACTCCATGGAATGCTACTCACTTCTCTCAGTTTTTAGATTTATGGGGATGGGTACAGATCTTAATTGAGAATTTTGCCAAGATAGAAAACCCATTGTGGAAACTGATTAGGAAGAAGGCTGAGTGGGTGCGGACGTAGGAATGCAATTGTGCGTTCCGGGAGCTAAAGGAGATTGTTGGGTGGCGGATACTGTTGAAGGACCTTGACTACAAGAAAGGAGGGATCTGGCTAGCCGTGGAATTGAGCAATTTTGGTGCAGGCGGTGTGCTGACCCAGGAAGACAAAGGGAAAGACAGGAAATTATTCTATGATTTGGTAACCTTTTTGGAGGTTGAATCTTGGTACTTTCAGCCCGAGTTGGAGTTGTGCGGAGTGAAGATGATTGTGCGGAGATTACAGCATGTGCTGTACGGGGTTTTCTTTTGAACTCCTGGCGGATGTGGAAGCACTGGCCAGAATTATTAATTCCCCAAGCTTGCCTAATGATCCTATGACACTGTGGATTGCATACTTACAATTTTTCAATTTCATGGTCAGGCACATTATGGGGAAGGCTTTTACAATTCCAGATGCCTTGTCACGATATCCAGAGGTCTGGCGCGCAGGGAATGGGATTCAGATGTGGAGAAGAAGCTTCTAACGGTGACAAATGAAGCTTTAGAGGTTGGGAAACTTCCCCTGAAAGAGTTTGGAAGCTTTCAGGTGTTGGACGAGTATCTTTGGATGCTCCTTTTTCCTGAAGGTTTTTTTGGAAACGGAGGTTAGATGGGTTTGAGAGAAGGTCTTGCTTTTCTTTTGCCAGGACAGTCAGTTGTGGAAGCAGGCACTTCCATGACTTTTGGTTGTGGTCACAAGGCGGGAGGATCAGGAGGGGAATCTTCATGATGACTTAGGCCATTGGGGAGAAGGATTAAGACCTGGTTCTGGTGGCCGGGTCTGGGGCAAATGTTCCAAGATTGGGTATGGAGTTGCAAAGCTTGTCAACTGGAGAGTACCAGATTCCCTAGGGAGGTGGGTATTCTGACGGGTGAGGATGCCCTTTTTGGGAGGGTCTTTCTGGACATTGTCCATATCAAGGCAGGAAAGTTCCCTTATCTGCTTGTGGCTTGGGACAACTTGTTGGGGTGGGTGGAGGCGCATCTGTTGGTTAAGCTGTCTGCGGAGAAGGTGGAACAGTTTTTGGAGGAGGATTTGTTTGCTTTTTTTGGGTTGTTGCGGCTCATCATGGTGGACAGCGGGGCAGAGTTTTGTGCTGATCTTTGGAGGCTGGTCAAATCTGGCAGACAAAATTTTGGGCAAGTTACGGAGTATTATCCAGAGGGAGCAGGTAAAATATAAAGGGGTCATTAACCAATTAAGGACGCGATGGTCAAGATCTGCGGAAGTAACAGGAAGAAGTGGGAGGAAAACCTGCCAGTTTTGCTTTTTGCGGATTGGATATCATTCAAGAAGGGGAAGGGTTATTTTCCTTACAAGCTCTTGTATGGGCAGCAGCCGGCGCTTCCGGTAGATATAGAAACTTGGAATTACCTCTCTATCAATTGGTGGAAGGTTAAGAGCACGGAGGATCTAGTTGTGGCGCGGGCAGAGCAACTTTTGCTGAGGAAGGAAATGGTTGAAAAGGCGGAAAAGAGGCTTTGGGACAGTTGGGCTAATTGGTTTGGAACTGGGACAAGCGCTGTTCCAATCTCTTGTGGGACCCTTTAGGGAAAGGCAACCTGGTTCTGCTTTATAATTGGAGCTTGTAGACGCAGTGGGGTAAGCTTCTTGCGGATTTCTGGAATGGTCCTTATTGGGTTGTTAGTCAGTTTCAGGGTCAGTTGGAGGAATTGGATGGCACTCTGCTCAAGCGGAAGGGGGCAGTGGCTAACCTAAAAAAGTTCCACGTGCAGGGCACTACGGATTTTGATGAAACAGAGGGTTCAGTAGATGACAATACAGAAATGGTTGACATAAGTTAGCGGGCTGCAGAGGAGAAAGATTATTTGGAGGAGGAGTCCTTGGAGAAATGAATGTTGGGATCAACTTTCCAGTTGTGGAGGGAAGGGGAAGCTCAGATCACTGGAGAAGCGTGGAAGGTATTAGAGGCCTTTGCCTGGGGTGGTCCAGGTCCCTTAGGAGACATTTATTTGTAGATTTTGGAGTTTTTTTTCATTGTCTCAGTTTTTATTTGTCTTATTCTCAGATATGGAGGGGTTCTCACTAGGGGTTGCAGAGTTTCTTTTGTTTTTGTTTCTCATTTTTTGTAGGATGGTGGGGGGAATCAAGAGGATTCCTTTCTGGGGAAGGCCAGGCATCATATTCCTCTTGTATATAAAGGGAGGGGCTCTCCCCTGCCTTTTTTCAAACAATCCATGGGAGTGTGTGTATGTCCCCCCGTAATCATAGTAATTCATCCTTATCCTCATCCTGGGTATATCCATTATTGCCCCCTTGATCCTTTGAGCATCCATACTAAAATTTCTGATCCATAAATCTGTGACCCTGATCATTATCACCAACCATAGCCTTTCTGGTTGAAGAGAATTCTGTCTTTTGGAATCCTTGAGTGTGTTATACCACTCCTTGATCCCTTTTTACAACCATACTGGTCTTGATCCTTCCCTGATCATCTTTCCAGACCCAGTTACGTTTTACTGAGAGGTCTTTTTAAGCTTGAAACCTGGAGTGTTAGACCTCCCTTCATTCTTTAAAATTGAATTCTGCCATGCTACTCTTGAGTTCCTTGAGAAGTGTTGGGTTATTCTTGTTTGAATATGTTATTTATTTGCTTGCAGAGCTTCACAAAAAAATTGCTTTTGTTTTGTACGGCCACCCACAGTTATCTGGTACCCTTCAAATGCTTGATTGCGGAGAGTTGGGCAGGTTCATTGAAAACCTGGAGGTTGGTTGGGATTGAGTTGATCTTTCCCAATCTTCTGCTGACAACCAGAGTTATGAGCTTGTGGGTGTTGTTACTTGCAACTGCCTTGTTCCAGTGAGCTCTAAACAGAACTTTGACTTATTTTGTTCAAGTATTTCTCTGCAACATCTTCCCTCAGATAGTGTTGATTGCATTGCTACCAACTATTACCAAACTCATCCCTTAAATTGATTCCTTATTTAAAAGTTCCTGGATCTTGATTCCAGTTAAATTTAAATAATATTGTAACTCTTAGGAGGGAAGCCTAAACAGAACCTTTCCCCTCCACAGAGCTGCCTTTGGCTTAGAACCATTTGGAGTCTTACAGCAGGAGCTGTGCAAAGATGGGGAGGAGTCATTAAAAAAAAGCTCATGAAGTACAGGCGGCAAATTGGAGCCAATTGCAATGACCAAGCGTGGGCACTCAACCTCTGGAGGAGGTGTCAGGGTTGGATGAGACACGGTTGGAGTGGTGGAAACCAGAGGAGTAGGTGATGGCGGGCAGAATAGCGGGACATTAGGGGCTGTTGGTGGGGGTATTGGAGGCATAGCTACTTGGACAAAGACGGGGGCTGTGTTGGGCCCTTGTGGTGCTTGGCCAGCACAAACTTCAGGTCATGGCATTGGCCCCAGGCTTGGGTAGCATCTCCCCAGGCAGTGGCAGTAGGGAAGTCCGCGCGTTGAGGAGGGAGGGAAATTTGGTCCATGGCCTCCACAACAGGAAACAATGAGGCGTTGTGGTCCAGCTCCAGAGTCCAATCTTTGGTCTTGATTGATTTGTCATCATCCACCACAAAGTTGGCCATTGGTTTGCAGTGGCAGCGTTTGCAATGGGGTCCGGTAAAAGCGCAAGGACGGGGCACAGGGCAAGTCCGCAAGGATCCAGGGGTTGGAGCAATGAACAAGCACCTGCGGTGGCCTAGGCAACAGGTTTTGTAGGCTGGGAAACCGGCGGTTCGGGTACATGTTCTCTACATCTTTGCGCAGTATTTTCATGTTTCCATGGCGGGATTTGTTCTTTCTTTTGGAGTTTGGAGGGTGTTGGAGTTGGGGTTTGAAGGTTTTTGGCGGACGTTCTAAGTGTTGCGGAGCGTTGGAATCCTGGGGAAAGAATTCAAATTGTGGGGGGATGTGGTGGCTATTAATAGACATGGAGGCAAGTGGGATCACTACTGGACATTTGACTTGGAGAGGCTCATCTGTGGGTGGAAGTCTGAAGTACAATAGGCTCAGAGAAGCGCATTGGCGGACTGTCTATTTGGGAGTACAATAGCTGAGGGCTTGGCATTGGTGCAGCGCGGGCTTTTTGGGGGCACAATGACAAGAATGGGCCAGAGGTTTTGCCTTTTGCGGACATTGTGTGGTCAAACATAACTTTCCCTCCGCAGGGGTGGGTTTACTAATGCGGAAGCAAGTGATCAAAGCCAAGAATATCGGATTAGGCCAATTATGGAATATGAACTGAGATTGCAGAGCGCTTTGTTAAGATACGTATGCACTTACGCATGTGCTATGTATAAGTGTAATCCAAATGGGATGCAAATATGGGCCTCTCCGGCCCATTGGACACTCACACAGACCATAAGGGCCTGTGTGGATGTCACTGATTTGGGGAAACTGGCCTCAAAACGCGTGAAACAGGCTCATTGGTACACGGGCCCTAATGTGCCCGGTGGGGGATATGGGTAAATACAGCCAGATAGGCTTGTATGGCAAAAATGGGCCCAAGGTTTATTTTGGACATAATTGGCCAGACGGGCTGGCCCGCCAAAGTGTGTTTGTCTTAGGTTTTGGGCTTGGGGCGGCCCATTGGGGCCGCCACCCCTGTCACAGTCCGCTCAGGGCTGCTGGCCGTGCAGCGGCCTGCTTGGGGCCGCTTGTATCCCTCAGTTTGGCCCACGTGGGTCCTGAAGGCCCGCACGGGGCTTTTGCGGCGGCCAAGGGATCCCGCGCGGTGCAACGCCAAGCGGGCCCGGCCGGTTGCAAACGGCGTCCACCGCCGCGGGAGAAAGGGCTAGCGGCCCATGCTCCCTCCCCCTCCCCTTGCTTGCCATTGCGACGGGGAGGGGCTGGCTGGCTGGGTTGAACCAGCCAGCAACCAACCGCGGAAAGGCTGTTGGTCAGGGCAGGGGGGATTTCATTACCCCCTTGCCCAGGGGATGACAATGCCGGCTGCAGAGGGAGCGGCGGGCAGTGGGGGGGATCTGATCACCCTCCCAAAAGCAAAGCAAGAGGGGTGTTCTCCCCCCCCCCCCTTTACCAAGGGGGAGGAGCAACGGGCTGAGGGGATCTGACCACCCACAGCCCAATATCCTTGATGACACCCTGGGGGTATCAACCCCCAGGGCCCCTGGTGAGGGGATTTGACCGCCGCCACCAGGGATTTGAGAGAAAGAGGGGGGGGCATGTCCACCGGTTACACCCCCCCCAAGTGAGGTTGAGACCAGACCCAGGTGAGTCCTGGGTCCCACCTGGCCCATATGTGGGGCCAGGGGCTGCCTGCATGAGGCAAACAGCCTTTAATTAAGGAAATAAGAGTAAATGGCCTCATTTTAACGGACAACCAGCCAGGTGATTGAACAGCGAAGGGACTGGTTGAGCCCTGTAACAGTGCAAACACCAGAATGTACCGGAATAGGCTGGTTTTAAGGGTACAGGGACTGATTCCATGTGGGCTGATGTAGCCCAAACCAAGTAACAAGGCCTGTAGAGCCTGTAGAGATCTTTTGGGGCGGAAAATTTGGCTTTTTGCTTGTTGTATCATGGGCTCTCAAGAGGCCAATCTTTTTTGATTAAGGAGCTCTTCCTCCTGCTGTTTTCCATCATTCATTCATCATCCAATCAAATTCATCACCAATATCATCCAACGTATTGCCCCATTGTGAGAACCCATCAGCAATTATTGACACAAGGTGTCCAGAATTTATTTTGCTTTAAATAATGCTCATTTGCCTCAGCTAATTTCTGGCCATAATTATAACACGCTGTGTGGCAATGAATGCTAAAGTTGAGGAGGTGGGATGCAGATTGTTGGGGATCCTTAGTTATGCTGCATGGGGGATTGGGAGTGATCCGCTAGGGAAGATCAAGGAGAATCTTTCTTCAGTAATTCATTAGGGCGACTCAACATTTAGGAGGAATTGGCAACAGGATCACCAAATCTACTGCAAATCATCAGATTGGGTAAGGAGGATCAGTGAAAACACATGGAGGCGGTGGGAAATGGGGGTTGTTCATTAGCAATTCAAATTCATTTTTTGGAGTAGCAAAGGGGGGTCAGTGCGGAATGGACAGAGTTGAGAGGGGTCTTTCATTTGAAGCTTGCATTCTTTTGTTGTATATATAAGGAAGATTCCCTTTAGTTGTAGGAGGACATTGATTATGACATTCTGGGGAGAGAATTCATAAAAAGGGAGTTTAACTTTATCAGGAGATTTTGATGCCGTATTATAGTGTTATTCCCTCCTTTTGTTACTTTGGAGTGTAGTTAACAGCAAGAGTTCTTGGAGTTATATTTAGGGAAAAAAGTTAAAGTGCAGAGCTTGTTGGGGAGTCCGTCTTGTTGATTTACTATTATTTTATTGCAAGTTAGCTTTAGTGGTTACTGGCTCAAGTGCGGAAGCAGAGTTTGATGAGGAAGTGCATAGGTACAGGAGTGTAACTCAAGGGCTAGTGGGCTTTCTGGAACTTGGAGCAAGAATGTTGCCAAGGAATTTATATTGTTGCGGGGAATTTACCAAAAACACAATCACTTTCCACACCGCCAAAGCTCTTCTCTGAGCCTCTTGTGCAGCAGACTTCCAACCACTGCTGAGCCGCTTACAGTCAAATGTCCAGTGCTGAGCCTACTTGCCTCCATATCTATAAATAACCACCACACCGTAGAAACAGCACAGAAGCTCTGGCCTTTTATAAATGAGAAAAAACAAACTTGAAGGGTATTCTTGGTCACTATACCAAATAATTAGAGATAGGTGATAAGTTTTTTTTTGTTGGAAGGATTAAAAATCATTTTAGTTTTTGGGTTCCTGGTGTAAAATTTCAATTCATTCTTGGGAAGCCCTTCCTTCCTTTTTATTCTGCAACCATGAAATACAATAGAACAAAGAGGGAATCATGAGCTATTTAAGATTTTAAATGGAAAAACACCTATTTAAAATGACTCAAACCACACATGTTAATAAGTAAAAAGAACTAAAAGCAAATATATCTACCCAAGAATTATTGGACCAGAGTAAGGAATTTTTTTTGTCACAGTAGAACAGTTTTCTTCAGGATGAAAACTCAATACCAATGAAGCAAAGCATAAATCTTATGGGAAAAAAGTAAAAAACTATTCATCCTTTATTTAAACCCCCTCTTTCAAGAAAAAAAATTCAAGGGAGCCTTATAATACTCCTCTTTTTTCTGAAACCTCAATATTCATTCCCGGATCTAAAATCACTAAGGCAAAACTGTAAATTTTCAATTTTGGATCCCCTGGTTGAATTTCTAAATAATAATTTGAATCAATATGCTACTCTATCATTCTGATGGAGAAGGAAATTCCATTCACTCAAAATAAACAAGGTATTCTCAAAAATACGTATAGAAAGCCCTATTAAACAACAGTTATTACTCATGAAATCTGGAATAAAAAAATTATGCCCATCCATGTACCAATAAAGGAACAATATATTGACATGGTTAGAGAAATACTGAAGAATTTTCTGTATGAAAAATATTTTTCCAGCTACTCCAGTCAATTATCTTTTGTAAAAAAATCAAGATGGATCTATCATAATTAGAAATTATATTCAGAGGCTTAACAAGTTTTGAATCAAGGATGATGGACTTACTACATCCCCTGAAGAAATTATCAAATCTATTACTGGAATATTTTGATGGATAAGAATATATCATGGCAGGATATTTTTAGAGATAATTAGCTCTAGAATTGAGACAATCAACAAAATTTGAAGCACCACTAGGAAGATTCCAACCTAATAGGCTGCTTCAAGGATAAAACAACTCAGAAACTCAGATGATGTTGATTCATCAGGATAAAGTATCTCAACATTCAGGTATATTGGTTCCTCACGGAAGTATAAAAGGAACGTTTAGTGACTCAAATCAGGAGGACAATGAAGAATATACCAAAATTAGAAGGTTTTTGTGGGAATACACTATTACTTTTTAGAGCTTATTATTGAGGATAGAAGAAGCTTAAATTGATATATTTGGAATAAATTTTTCATGTTTTTTCCATTCCTTGTATTTGGTAGGTCATTTGATATGCAAATAAGGAAGAATTTGTTCTCAAAAGAATATTTAAAATATTGAAAACCAGAAAAATACAGCTATTCCTGAGGATTCCCAGGGCTTCCTACGTTTTTATTTATTTCAGAATTTTTATAAAATAATTTTTAACTGATTCTGCCCCATTTGGAAGAATTTCTAGGAGAAATTTATAATTTTATTTGAAATAGGAATCCACTAAGGCCTTTGAAGAATTGAAAAAGATTTTTTCAAATTATATTTCACCAAATAAACTTGACTAAGGGCCTCTAGGATCAAGGATCAAACTTTGAGTTGACCCCAGTTACATTTCTAGCAGGGGATTGTCTCACTTGTGAAGACTGTAAAGGTATTGGTAGGTCAGTAATTTATGCTTATATCAAATTATCAAGTTTTATTCCAAATACTGACAATCCAAGAGGAAAGTATTCTCCGTAGCCAAGTTCCTCAAGGAAATTAAAAAAACTATTTGTGGAAAGAATTGTGAACTGAGGCTGGATGCCAGATGCCTGATATGAATGGTAATAAGCCCCTCAGTTCCAAATTACCCTATGAAAAGATAAAAAGCTTTCATTTGTTTCTTTTCCTTTGATTTATTGCATGTACCAGCAAAGGATTTAACTCTACCAGACAGACTATGTAGGAGTTCTCCATAAAAAGAAGATATGGAACCCCCTGTTTTGATGAAGATGAAAATTTTATCAATCCTAATCCTGTTTTTGGTTTCAAAATTTCTTTCCTCATCAACCTCCTGAGAATCTGACAACAGCTTTTGGAGTAGCCTTCAAGAATATTTATGGATTAAGTTGCACCACTATTTGGAAACTATGAACAAGCCCAAGGATTGTAGAAACTCATAATTTAAAAAATTATTCCATAGATGAGCTTTTTTTCCTTTCAAGTGAAATTATGCACAAGAAAAACATACCATCTTGCCAAGTTGTGCTCAGTATTCCCTTATTTTAGCAGAAAAATTTCCAGGTCCCTAGATGAGAAAGTAGGCCACAGAGAAATAGATGAAAAATAGAGGATTGAAGCTTATTTTTTGGTGGTCAATATTTAAAAGATTGATATAAGGTGGGTCCATCATTGTGAAGCTTTTCAGAAAATAATTTCTTGGATACCTATGAAAGCCAGAAAAGAAACTGGTTAGTCATCAATATTTGGGGAAGAGTATGCCTGGATAAAGTTCACAACAAGGCAGGGAAATGGAAATAACTTTTAGTAGCCAAGGATGATTGGCCTGGATGGTTTGAAGCAGTTTGGATAGAGAATATTCAGGGAATGAAGGTCTCAGATTGGCTCCATGAGGCCTGGTAAATTAATTTTGGAGCTGCATGGACTTTAAAAGTATATGGAAGGCCAGATTATTGGAAATAATTCCAGGAAGAAATCAAGAAATCAGGTATTTAAGTCAAGATCATTATTTCAATATGTGTGCACTTAGGCATGTGCCACGTATTAGTTTAATCCAAATGGAATGCATTTATGGGCCTGTATGGCCCATTGGACCATCACATGGAACATGAAGGCCTGTTTAGATGCCATTTTGTTGTGGAAAATGTCTCCAAAACATCTAATTAAAGTAATATGATCCATGGGCCATCATGGGCCCGTTGGTGTGGATGGGCTACCCTAGCCAAATGGGTTTGCGGGGCCATTATTGGCCCCCCCTTGTATTTTGGGAATATTTTTAAATCCAGGCTGGCCCCCAAAGCTTTCTTATATTCTTGCTATTTTTCTGGGAGGGCCCTCTGGGGCACTTGCCCATGTTGCACCAAACTTTGTCAGTCACAAGGAAAATATGTTGGTGCAAATTTCTACACAAATAATATGTATTGTTAGTCAAGTGGGTAAGTAATGGGCTCACACTGAAATTAAGTGTCAAAAAAGTCACTGTTTCAACCCACCATAGATCTAGAACAAATTATCATGAAGTCTTTTGCGGAAAATTGATAAATTTTATAATATTAGGGAGTTTAAGAGTTAGAAAACCCCCCAAATAGAAGAACAAAATTTTCTTTGACCAAACCACCATTTTTACTGGTGGTTTTCTGAAATACCCATACCCCATAGCTCTTGTATTTCAAAATGGAATCTTTCATGGAAATGGTGGATTTCAAACATCAAACCCGCCATTATCATCCATCCACCATCCATTGCAAGCAAAAAACCCATTGACACCTCCACATCAGAAAATACATACCTCCCATCTCCATTGCATCACACACATCTCATCTCTATTGCTTCACATCTCCATTTCTTTGAATCTCCATCACATCACACACATCCAATTGAATGCAAGACACCGATCCACACCTCCACCTCAGCAAATCCATACCAATCCAATCTCCATCACATCACTGCCATCTTGCCTCAATCTATTCAAAACTACATCACATCACACACATACCATCATCATCCCATCACCCCACATCACATCACCAACTTTATCAAAATTTCCAATCAAACTTCCTGGCAACAACAAGAAAACACAAAAAAGCTGACTGGAATTTCCTTATTAATTGACTCTGATTCAGTCTTCAATTTGGAATCAACCTGGTTAGCTTTGAATTCTATTTTGAAAAATCAATACATGATTCCAATAAGCCAGCCTCTCTACAACCCTGTCAGCCTCCTGGATGCCAAGATTCTTGCTATTGTTTAGCTACCAGAGGTGATAGAATAAATAATAAATATATTATTCAATAAATGCCGCAAAAATATGTAAAATTTTTGGATAAAGCTTATTGCAAGGTTAATTGGTTTTGATATGGTTTATTGTTATAAATCAATATAAATAAATTGATTATTAAATATTTTTATAGAGGGGCCGCAATTATATTGGGGATCTTTCACACCTCTCTTCAGGGAATTCAGTATGAAAAAATGTATTCCTGGTTACCTTGGAACCTTTAATTTATATTATTAAAAGATATTTTTCCCAAAGATAATATGTATATAAAATACATGGTGGAGTGGAAGGGCCTTTTAACTAAGCTGCCACAACAGAGAAAGGATAAAAATACTCACTGGTATATTATTAAATCCTTTGGGTACCTGTTTTGGACATGCACTGATGGGTTAAACCTGTATACTGGGGTTATAAGTTTGTTCAGCAGTTTAAATTGATAAAAAAGGGTTGGGGATGGATATTATTAATCAGAATAAAGCCATAAATCACTTAATTATCTCTTATAAGTATTTTATTACCTTGGCACGGTGTCTGGATATAAATATAACTGGGTCTCTGGGTATCAACAACCTCAAAAAGGGGCCTTTATTTATATCTTTTTGAGTCCCATTTCTGTCCCTCTGAGAGCTATAGGGTCTCAAGGGGACGGGTGCTAAGGCTAGAAGGGCAACCATTGCTGGCACTGCATGTGCTCTAGGTGCTGTAGCCTGGGTGAGAGCTGGATAAGTCCGGATCTGGAGCTATTCCCCTTAATAATTTAATAATTTCTTGGGGAAAAGCGCCTAGTTAGTCATATGATCTTCCTTTAGTCATGTATGTCATGAGAATTGAATGATCTTGATTGAGTATTCTAATTTTTAGATCTTATAAAAACAGTTTGATTTCACATGGTCCCTGGTTATGTCACTCTCAGTGTAAGTTCTGGTCCCTTGAAGTTGTTAACATCAATTTTCAAAATTGGTGTTGGCTTATTCAAATAATTTACTAAAAATAATTAATTGGAATTTATATGTAATATATTTGTGTTTTTAGAGTAAGAAAAACCCTAGGGACATGAAGATGTCTTCCAAATTTCATAAAGGTCATGGGAAGTAGTTTATTAGACTCTTCTAATCTCTTGGTGGTTATTTTTGAAGTTCAATGATTTTTAATAAAATAATTTATTTAATATGGTTCCTTTAGGAACTTGAGTGATATTTTTACATATCTGGGTTTATGAGCTCTTCACAAAAAAATTTTGTGTTATGAAGTTCTCATTTATTTCAAGATAAGATAGGTATGCAAGACTCCAAAGTTGTTAATAGTCTTTTTCGACATTTTATGTATTTATTTATATAATTTATTTTAATATGTAAACTCATCCTTTTATGTATTTTTAATTTATTTATTTACTTTTTTATTCACATTATACGCGTTAAGATATTTATTACATACCCTGGATCTATTAGTATGGGTAGTAACCTGTCTGATTGCTACCTTGACAGTGGTTCCTCATCCTGTGTTGATGGCTGTCAAGCCTGTTGCTTTGCATCTTCCCGCAGTTGCGCATTGGTCACCTGCATGGGGCTGCGCGCCCGCTTGTCAGCCGTCGCTCTCACGCAGGCTTATACTCTGGCATCTGTCGCACAAGTGCATAGCTCTTGCAGCTGCGCGCGGGAGTGTCGACAAAATGCTTTTTTGTTGATAACTCCCAAAATATACAGAATTCTCTAATTCTGACTAAATTTTAGCTATGAAGCCTAACCATGTGGTTTCATGTGAAGCGATTACAGTGGAAAAACGTGGACTGGTGGAGACGTGGGCTAGAATTTAACTATTATGTTGTTTAAGGTGGGTAAGGAGTAGGAATTGGAGGGTAGGGTTGCTGAGTTGCCCTACCTAAAATTAGGTGAGGAGTCCAAATCTTCAATAATATTTTGGATATTCATACTCTATAATTGTTTTTTATTAATTTTAATTAATTTTCTTATTATTGGTGCTTTGTCAGCTATCTCTGACATAGTAGCAAGCTGACACACCCTATGTATGAAAGGCAATAGCTTCATCTCCTCCCCAACATAGGCTTCCAGCAACTGTTAAAAACTTTATTAACTTCATTCATGAAGCTTTTGGAGATGATTAAAGACAACAACATCTTCCAGAACAGTTCTTAAAATCCTTAATGAAATCCATCTATCCAACTGGCCATTGGTCTTTGTAGATTGGGATAAAATGGAAATGGAGCATCAATTCATTCATTGGAAAATCTGTCCTCAGTTGGTTATGGAACCATTGACTTATACACCAAAATAGTCATGATTGATATCCTATGTTTCCTTTTCTCATTCCTTTGTTGGCCAACCAAAGAAGAACACAAGGATATATCTCAAGTAATGGAGACCAAAGAATCTCCTGGTTTCATTGGTTTTCTTGATGGAACCACTATCCCCTTGAGTCAAAAATCCAAGATAGATGGCAACTACTATTTTGATTTCAAAAAAATGCAATCAATCCATTCTTTTACAAAGAATTCAATAAAAAATTTGATAAAAAACTGAAAAAATATTTCTTATCTTTTTGTATAGATACTTTGTGTCACTACAACTTGTTTTTGATGACAAAAACAAGTTCATATCCCTCTATACTGGCCTTCAGGTTATTGTCATGATTCATATGTTTCCAATTCGATGTCTATTTCCCATAAAACAGAGAAATACTTTGACAAAGATCAATATGTTTTGGCCAATTCAGCTTATGCTAGCTGGAAATATGATGTTCCAGCTTATCTGAATATTTCTTCCAATGATCCAAAAAAAAGAAATTTCAAATTTTATCTTGCTCAATAACACATTTGGGTTGAACACACAATAGTTTTTCTGAAAGGAAGATGGGCCATCTTAAGGGAAATGCAAAACCAGCTTCAAAATACCAAAGACATGAAGATCCTTATCAACCAAATTCTCAGTTGTGTAATCCTTCACAACCTTCTTGCCAACATCAAAGATGAATGGGAAGAAATATTTGAAGATTATATTCCTAATACTCCTCAACTCATTCCTGTTTCATCTTGTTGCTTATCTTCCACCATGAGAGAGCAGATTCTACACCTCACACTTTCTCATCTTGATGAGTAGCATCTGGTTGTTAACTAGGTACAAAATTAAATCACAGTATTTTTTTGTTTTGGTTGTTCAACCAACAATCCTAGGCTGACCCCAGCTTTTTTTTTTTTTGGTTGACTTAGACAAAACAGAACCAAAACTTCCAAACCACACACCTCACCTCACCAAAACACTGCACCACTCCTTCCTCCTCCTCACCAAAAATCCTCACCCACCACCTCCACCTCACCATCCACCCCCACCCCAGTCCCTTGCTTGAGGACCACCCCCTCCTGCTTTGGTCAGCATCCCTGGTAAGCTCCCCCCACCTCCTCATCTCCCTCCTCCTCCTCTCCCTCCTCCTCCCCTCCCTCCTGCTCTTCTTCCCCCTCATTGGTTGCTGATTTTTTGATTGATCAACCTTTAGGACCCCCCTCCTCCTTGATTGATCCCCCAGGTAACCTCCCCCCCCTCCTCCACCTCCTCCATCTCCTCCTCCTCCTCACCCCTCCCAATTGATTTACAATCAATGGAGCAATCAACTGCTAATTGATTTCTCAATTGATTTGCAATTGATTTGCAATTGATCAAGAAAATGATTGCTGATCAATCAATAATTTTTTTCTTTAGGACCCCCCAACCTCCTTGCTCACTACCCAAGTTAGGCCCACCCTGCTTCTCCTGTGCCAACTTAGCAATCCATGGCTAACAGATTGATTTTTCTTTAGGCCCTCCCCCTCCCATAAATCAATAGAAATTCAAAGTTTGGTGTCCCTCCCTACTCCTTCTCCACCTCCTCCTCATCAATTGATGATTATCATGATAAAAACATCTGACCAACATTTTTTTTTTGGTTATCATCATTGACCAGTATTTCTTTTTGCTATTTAGTTTTGATCTTCCACAATGATTGAAACATGGCTGATGATTTTTTTTATTTTTTTTCTTTTTCTTTTTTTCTTCTTTCTTTTTGGATTCCATGCAATGCAACAACCCTTTTGAACCATTTTTCATTCAAACCTGGCCCCTTTTCTGGAATGCCAATGCTTCTCCCACCACACTCAAAATGTTATACAACAATTTGAATGCCTTCTTGATCCTCACCCCAAGTGCAGTAGGTGCCTGGGAGAGATCAAGATGGAAGGAGATTTTTGGAAAAAATAAAGAGAGGTGGTAAGCAGAGGGCTTAAATGAGAGATTCCAAAATCCATTTGAAACTAGATGAAGAAGGATTTAATCAAAAGTGTATGTGGTCTTGAAAAAAATTGCAAACTTTGGATTTGGACCCCAATATTGCTTCTTAAAAGAAAAATAATACTCAAGAACCCTCCCCTGAAGATTTTGGACAAGCCAAACAGATGATTTAACAATTCCATTTCTTCAGCTTTAGAAAAGTTGCCATTCTTGACAGCTTCAATCTCCACTCTCTGGATGCAATAATCAAATTTATCCCTTTGAATTAAATCTCCAAAAAATATAAGAAAGACATCAGCTTTGTGACCACTTTCTTTCACCAATCAAAAAAAAAAAAAAAAAGAATAAATACTGTTGGCCCCTCAAGATCTTGGGGTGGAAAAATGTGGGAAATTAGATGGCAAAAATGGATGAACCCTTCTGAATCATTTGGTCAATATTTGAAGAAAGCTTCCATTCAATCTTGTTAGAGTAGTGTACTCTGGGGTCTGTATGTCTGCTTCTCACCTGTCTTATACATGTCTCATATTTTTCCTCTCCTCTCTGGTCTCAAATCTCCATGTCATGTGTATGTGACATTTCTATTCTTCATCTCTTACCTGGGGGCAGCCCAGGTGGAAGGATTTTCTCCTCATCCTTTCACCATCTCACCCCGCCCATCTCTGGCACCGTGTTTGCTGCTCTCAGGTGAGTCTCTCTCTCTCTCTATTGTTCTCTCTCTCTCCGCTTGTTTCCTTCAGCTGTCTGAGTAATATCATCCTTTCACCATCTCACCCAGCCCATCTCTGGCACTGTGTTTGCTGCTCTCAGTCTGACTGCCTCAAAAGGTTATGAGCCCAGAATAGCTCCAACTGCACTGCACGTTAAATACTCTAATCTCTAGGCCAACAAGGATCCTGGTTCTCATCCTCCTCACCCCTCAAACTGTTGAATGAAACCATCCATGTCTCATGAGTCATCTTCAGGGCATCTGGCCCTTCAAATCACTGGGGTCGACCAACTGAAACCACCAGGTCCCAATTCAAACTATCTGGACTGGCATTTCATAATGAGCTACCACTTTATTGCTTTAAAGGTAGCCTACGTACTGAAGGATGTTGCAGTTTTGGAACAAACTTCTCAGTGAGCGGAAGACAATTTCACTGTCTGCTCTGCCATCTGCAGAACCATTGACTTGGCAAACATAAGACAAGTCCAACAGTTCAAGGACACAGACAATGCAAAAGGAATGTGGGAATCTCTCTATACTACACATCAAGACTCTTCTGCTGGTGGCCGCATGTACTGGCTGAGGTAACTATTACTCTCTTAAATGAGCGGAAATGACGTGGATTGCCACTTTGAAGAAATGAGTGTCCTAGCGGAACACCTCAAATCCCTTGTCTCCAAAGAAAAACCGTTGACCCCAGATGACATCTATTTCACTGCTCTCCTGATCTCTCTCCCCAACGACTGTCTTACCTGCGTCTCCTCAATGATGAGTGAGGAGAAAATATCTTCATCTTGCATTGTTCTGCCCTCAAACAGGAATATTTACGCCAGAAATCTTGTAACAAAGGCGACTCCTTGGCGCAAGCATCCAAGGCTGTTGCAACCAACTTGGGTCAAGGAAGCAGCCGTTGGTATCAACCACAGGAAGGAAACCCTCCCTTTGAACCAAATATACGCTGCTTGAACTGCTCTTGTTGGGGGCCATGACCTCAACACTTGCTTTGAAGCCTCTAAGATCCCCAATCAACACAAACAACATAACCTTAACAATTTGTCGGAATCCAATGCACAACCCACTAACCGCAGGCCTCACAAGAAGTTGACTGCGGCCAAAGCTGTACGTACGTTGGTAATGCAAGTGGCTTTGCAGTTGGACAAAGATGACTCTGATTTTGAGAGTGATAACGTGGTGGTGGCAAGCTCTGCCAAGGCCCTACTTTTGGTAGTCAATCTGTCAAACAAAGGCCCCCCCTCTCCAAAGGAAGCAAACCTTGACTCTGGGTGTTTGCTCAGCATGACTCCTTATCTCAAAGATCTCCATGGAACACACCCATTCCCAACCTTGGGTCCTTCTGGCTGATAGATCCACCATCAAGTCCACCCAAAAAGGAAACCTCAAGCTTCCTCTCTCAATTTTGAGCTCAGTTCCTTCTCTTCATGTCCCCACCGTTTACAAACCTCTCCTTTTGGTTGACTCAATCTGCAATTGTAAACTTCATGTCATGTTTTGCAAGGACAGTTGCAACATTCTGGCCAAATCTAATGGTAAAGTGGTAGGTAGGGGCTACCGGAGGAATAACCTGTACTACCTCCCCTCATCCCGGGTACGCACACACCCAATTTGCAATAGAATACTGGCAAGGTCTGACACTTCATTACTGGGCTTCCATGTCCGACTCAATCACATTGGAATCCAACCCCTCAAGCTTCTCCTTTGCTCACTTGGCCTGAGTCCTACCAACATGAATGAAACGGAGGTCCAACAATGTTCAGTCTGCATTCAATCAAAGATGCATCAAACTGAGTTCAAAACTTGCTCCCTATACCTCTCCTCTCAACCCAGCCAATTAATCCACCCCAATGTTGCCTCCTATGAAACTGTCTCCCGCAAGGGATTCAAATACTTTTTCTCCTTTATAGACAAATTTTTTAGGAATGTCACTTGTCCCCGCGGCCAACGTGCAACTACTTCCTCTCCGACTACTGTCTCCGGAGACCAACCCCCCTGGGGGTCTATGGCAACTCCATAACCTTCCTCCTGAAAGGGCCCGGGATGATCCTTTTCTATTCTCAGCCTTCCTTTTCTAGTCTACTACAATTTTCTCTTTCTTCTCTATTTCCTTTTCTCGTCTTCTCTATTTCCTTTTTTTGTCTCAGTCTCTCTCTTCTCTGTCTTCCAAGATTCGCTCAATCGTCAAGTCATTTGCTCATCAACTGGCCAACTCGACT
Organism: Puccinia polysora; assembly: GCA_025617555.3. Classification (NCBI taxonomy): domain Eukaryota; kingdom Fungi; phylum Basidiomycota; class Pucciniomycetes; order Pucciniales; family Pucciniaceae; genus Puccinia; species Puccinia polysora. The sequence continues at coordinate 46,328,621 of CM062614.1, forward strand.
TTCTCAGCTCTACCAATCTACATCAAACCACTACTCGCTGTCATCCCTTGCCTGGTAAGATGATTCGCGCCTCAACCCTATGAACAATCACCTACTTATGTTTCTGTCAAATCAGATCGTGTCTCTTCCCCGCCTCAGATCCATCTCTTCCAGACCGCTCAGCCTCACATGTCCAGATTGCTTGTTGGTTGTCTCTTTTCTCCTAACTTCTTGTCTCCTTCCTGTTGTGTTTCTGACCTTGAGATTCTAGTCTTTTGTTTCTTAGTTCTCAAATCTTTTCTATGAAATCTTATCACGGTTAAAAGCCGAAACCAGACATACCAAATCACCTTCAAGATGAACGAACCAACAGGAGCAACGGACTATTTTCACCAAGTCGCATTGAAAGCTGCGGTCAATGCAATTCCAACTCTTAACAAAGAAAACTTCTCAATCTGGCGGGATAAGATGTTGATTCTGTTCAAACTCAAAGAAATAAAAGACACCATCATGATAAACTTAGGTCAACTCTCCATAAAACAGGATAGGGAAATTAGGGCGGTTATTCTTTCTAAACTGGACAACACCACACACACCAACGTCGTCAACTCCACCAACATAAATTCATCCAAGCTTCTATGGGCGGAAATCACTTGACGTTTTGCCTCATCAGAGACCGCCAACCAAGCTTGAGTATTCAATTCCTTCCTTCACTACAGTTTCAACAAAAACGCCATTGAAGGATTTGTGACCAATACTAGAAAGGCCCTAACCCAAATGACTGATGTTGGTATTGAACTACCCAACAAAATTGTTGCCTACTTAGTCCTCTTCAAATTCCCACCAATTCTCGAGAACTTAAAACAGCAGATCATGCATGTAGAAAAACACTTAACGGTGGACGTGTTCTTTAATCATCTGATCCTATACAACAACGAGCGCAAGGCCCAGTCAAAAACACCCAAATCTAACTCCAATCTTACTCTAGTAACGACAAAGGTTAAATCTGAGAAAGAGACAAAAAGGGTCAAAATGCGCTGCAGAGAAGGATACCATGATCCAAACGCTCCGCACTCCGAATCCTCATGCTTTCACCTTCATCCTGAGAATGCTCCAAGTTGGTGGATCGAACAACAAAACAAATGGAAGAGCAAAATGAACAAACAACCTACCATCAACTATCACACGCTGTTAACCCTCTGGATAAACGCCAACAGCAGCCCCAATCTACTCCTTGACTCTGGCGCTAACATTCATATCTTCAACGACAAGAGTTACTTCCACTCACTCCTGATGCAAGATGAACAGGAGGAGGTGAAAACTGGGAAGCTCAAAGCCAATCTAACAATACGTGGTACAGGAACTGTGAAACTAGAATGGAAAGACTCAGTCATTACCCTAGAAAACTGCGCCTATATCCCGGATATAGTTGTGAATCTCATCAGTCCGGGACTGCTAGCTAGCAAAGGATGCAATCTTACTCAAATTGGAGATCAATTTAACTTCACAAGGATGGGTCAAACCGTACTCAGAAGATCAATCAGAGACAATCTGTTCGTCATAGAGAAGCCTAAGATAGTCGGAAAAGGGACTTCTGTCCATCTTATCAACCATTCTCCAAATCCGACACCAAATCAAGGTCCGTTCTTAGAAGATATCCACCGGATGTATGGCCACGCCGCAATTTCTACCCTCAAGCCCATTCTCAAGGGCCTCTTCACTAATGACGAACTGGATTGGTTTCAATGCGATGGTTGTTCAAAGAGTAAGATTGCCAGATCTCCATTCTCAGCTGTATCTACTCCCTCAAGTAAACCCCTCGAGCGAATCCACCTTGACCTTGTTGGACCGATAACCCCCCAGTCTAAGAGCGGCCATCTATACCTCCTGACTCTAGTAGACAACTACTCCGGCTACTTATCCGCCTTTCCTCTTGCCTCCAAAGACGAGACTCCAAGAGTCATAATCAACGTGCTCAAGATGGAATCTAAAAGGCTCAACTACTACCCTTCCAAGATCTTCTCTGACAAGGGCACAGAGTTCACCAACTCAACTCTCAAGGACTTTGCCAGATCAAAACATATCAAGCTGATAACTTCTGAACATTACCACTCCCAAAACAACGGCCGGTCAGAAAGAGCCAATCGAACTATAATCAAATCAGCCCAAGCCTTCATGCTCAACCAAATCCCTCGGGAAGGTAATCACCATTCCCCCTGGGAACTCATGTTCAATAAAAAACTACCAGCTAACTATCTCAAACCCGTAGGTTCACCCCTCATATATCTCAAGAATCGTGTCCAAAAAGGAAGGAAGTTTGATGAAAAAGGGGATGAAGGGTTACTAGTTGGGTTCAATCCCTCTTTCCACTTGTATATAATTCTTAATTCGCTGGGAGCTATTATTGAAACAAAACATGTTAAATTTCTCAAGACACATCTGGACAATTTTCCTCTCCTAGAATCCACCGGTATCAATATCTTCTCACATGAATCACAGGAATCCAACAAATCAGACTTCTCCACAATCGACAAACAGTTTATAATCCGAAATCATCCTAGTACCAACTCGGATTCGGAATCCAATCCCAATTCTCCTGAAGCCCCGGACCCCGATTCAGATTTGCTCAATTCTACTCCAAAAATCCCATCCCTACCGGAACCTCCACAAATCTCTGCTCCCAAACCTTCTCAAAGTGAAGCATATCAACGACCAAGATGTGACACTCGTAAACCGCAACGTTACGGATTTCACCACTACTACAAACCGCTGTCTTACAAGGCAGCCCGTAACTGTCCTGAATGGCCCAAATGGGAAAAAGCAACTGAAGAAGAATTGGGCTCTATCAAACATCAAGAGGTATGGGAAGACTACTACGAAGAACCCAATAATATCCTCAACACTACCTGGGTCTTCAAAGTGAAGGAAAACTGTCACAGGGAACCAGTCAAATATAAAGCAAGGTTATGCGTTCAAGGGTTCAATCAAGTCTTTGGCATTGACTACAATGAGACGTGGGCACCCACCCGAAAACTCAGCTCATTGAGAATTGCTCTCTTGTACGGACTAAAAGAAAAATTGAACTTCACTCAATTTGACATGAAAGGAGCCTTTCTCCATGCACCCCTAGAGGAAGAGGTCATCATCAAAACCCCTGAAGGATCTCACAGAAAAGCTCCCTATCCCAAGCTAAAAAAGTCTCTGTAAGGATTGAAACAATCCCCTAAAAATTGGTACGAAACGCTGACTGGATGGATAAATTCTCAAGGCTACCTCAAATCAAGCAGCAATCCCTGTTTTTACTACAACCCTGGATCAAAGGAAGTTCTCTACTTCCACGTGGACAACCTTATTCATGTTGGGAAGAGCAAGACCTTTGAGTCAAACTTCTTATCAAGATTCAAAAATTTTTCTTGCCACCCTCCTAACCAATCCTGGGTATGTTGATGGAAGTGAAGGAGGATGAGATCCTCCTAAGCCAACCAAAGCACATAGATCGGGGATTAGAAGAGTTAGGTCTCACTGAATGCAAGGACACTTGCTCTCCTCTAACTCAAAATCTACATCTGGAGCCGGCTACCGACAAAGATCACGCACAATTCACTCAAATGAATATCAATTTCCAATTGGTCACTGGTCTTCTCAATCATCTCGCACAGTATATTCGACCCAATATTGCCTTTGTGGTGTCCAGCCTAGCTAGATTCAACTCCAAACCCGGCATGTCTCATTGGAGAGAAGCTTGCAAGGTATGGAAATATCTTAAAACTACAAGAGACAAGAAACTCATCCTCCGATTCAACCCAAATGAGGAATTGATAGCTGGATACAGCAATGCAACATGGGGGGACAATCCCTCTTCTCACAAATCTCAGTCTGGATTTGTCATTTTCCACTATGGCAGCCCCATTGTCTGGAACTCGGCAAGGCAGAGAAATATTACCTACTTGTCCACCAAATCCAAACTCAACGCGCTGCTCGACTGTTTCCTAGAATTCAAGTGGATCAGTAATTTAATAAGTGAAATCTACCATCTTCCTAATCCCAAGCGCGCTCTCTATATCAACAACAAAGGACTCAACAATAAGATTAAACGGTTTGGCTCTCACTCTAAGTCCCGCCACATCGACATCAAAACAAAAGGCCTGAGGGAAGAGTTCCAAAACTGCAAATACAATCTAATCCTAATCACTACGGAGAACATGGTGGCAGACTCGCTCACCAAAGCTTTGTCGATCAACTCCTTGAATCTCCTCCAAAAATCCATCTTTGACTCCACCCTACCACGATCTCAAGAAATGCTCCATCCTACCAGGCACGAGGAGTGTTAGGAATGTCACTTGTCCCCGTGGCCAATGTGCGACTACTTCCTCTCCAACTACTGTCTCCGGAGACCAATGTGGAAACTTAAGAAGAGTTACCTTCAAAAGTTGTCCTGAGTTCCGGAAATTATTGGTCTAGTGTCTGTAAGATGATTGGGCGCAATGAGTTTTTAAGAAGAGAGAGTGATGATATGATGAAATTCCTTCCTTCCCCAATCCGTAAGATGATGATCCTCCCCAACCCGGAGTTGAGGGTGAGGTCTTAAGTCCCCCCCTCAACCCTAGCCTAAGTACAACCACAAACAACAAGAACAAGTGATGAAATACAACCCTAAGCCGCAGAACCCTAGCCCAACCCTATCCCTCCATCCCTCGCCATCACCCGCGCCCTTTGGTATTAACGTAGCCCGTTTTGTCCTTCTCATGGCACGGCCCTCCGCCGCGCCCTACTCGGAGCCCCCCGTGTTTCCGTCTGCGCCGTCTGCGAATCCCGCAATCCGCGTGTCGGCCCACGCTTATGCCCGCGCGTATAGCCCATGATAGCCCCGCCCTCGCCTTCCGGACTAGCCACCCGCAAGCTTGGTCGGGCCGGCTCCATCACTTGGTCCGCTTCTTCCGGGCGGGTCGCGGTCCGGCGCCGCCTGGGGTAGGCCCGACCCATACCTGGTGCTGAGCCCCGCAGCCCCTACTGCTGAGCCCGCCGCGACTGCTGCTGAGCCTGCCGCGACTGCTGCTGAGCCCGCAGCAGGCACTGCTGAGACCGCGCGCACGCCAGATGCTGAGCCCGACCTACCCAACTGCTGAGCGCGCAGCCCGCGACGCAGCTCTTGATCCGGGGTTATAAATACGACACCACATCCCCTCCCAAGTTGAGTTCTGTCCCCAGAGGTCCTTCCATCACCACCTTGCCCCTGCCGCACCTACCAAACCACTTCCACCCCCTCCCCCAGTCCACCCCTAGCTGTCTTAGCCGTGCTCGTCCTCCGCTCCCCGCCATTTCCATGATCCCCTGCAATTACTGTGCCCGGAACGGGCTAGTCTGCACAATTGTCCCTGGTCAACGTGCCTGCGGTTCCTGCCGTCGCGGTCACCGCTGCTGCTCGTTGGGGGAGGGTATGCCACACCCTCCACCCGCATCCGGCTCTCATCCCCGGCCGCGCAAGAGGGCCCGTCCGGACTTGTTCGTGGTTTCGGACGATGACTCGGTCTCAGAGCACTCGTGGACCCCTCCTGGATTGCCCCCTGGCCGTCCCTCCCCAAACTTGAACCGCGACTCCACCTCTCCATACCGTCGCGCTGGACCTCCCCGCAAGGAGGATTACCCAAACTTTGCAGCGTTCCAAGCGGCCATGCGATTCTGGGCGGACCGGGTTTGAGTGACGCAAGGCGCGAGGGAACCGCGCCTTGATGAGATTCTCCGGCGTCATGCCCCTGGTCCTCCTCCGGCTCCCGCTCCTCCTCCAGCTCTGGCTCCTCCATCTCCGGCTCCCCCAGCCCCGGCCCCAAGCCTGACCCCCCCTCCGGCCTCCTATCACTCGTCGGACTCAGACGAGAGGCCCCCAACCCCGCGAGGCACCCCTCAACCGCCCGCGTCACCCATCGTTATCCCCTCGTCGCCTCCTGTCCGTCCGAGCGGTCCAGATGGTCCCCCAGAGGCTGCCTTCTCCCCGGTCCCGCCTCCCCCCAACCCGCCCAAGATTCCGGACATTCCTGTCCTCCCGGCTCTCCCGCTTGCGAGGTTTGATGCAATGGCGGACAACGCGGATGGGCTACTCCGGTGATTCCTGGCGGTCCCTTGAGCCCACACCACTGATGACCGTTGGGAACTCTTGGCGGCCTTCCGGACCCTGGTCGCGGCGGCTCGCGCGGACGCGGAGGATATGAGGAGGATCCGCTTGACTTAGAAGGATCGCCCCCCCTTTCCTACTATTATTATTATTATTATAATTTTTTTTTTTTCATAGTTCCTATTCCGCGCCCTTTTTGCAAAGAAAGACTTTTGCAGCGCCATTTTGTGAGAGCCTTGAGATAATTCCGCTTACGCGCGTTATGAGTGAGAGTGAGATTGAGAAAAAATTGAGATCCGTGCCCCGCCCGTGCACTGAGCCAACAAAGTTTTCCGGAAGGTACCTGGTCCGCCCCAGCCAAACTGCCACACAGTTCCCTGTACCAACCCTGCAATAAACAAAACAACCCTAAACCAGCGCGCGCACACAGTTATCCAAGAGAGAGGAAGAGGACATAAGGGAAACAAACACTCTGGGGTGTCTAGCTGTTCCGGCTGTGAACCGGCTAGAACACCCCCTTACCAAATCAGACTCGTCCCGCGCGTGTTCCACCCATAATCCGCACCCATTACTCCATACAAAAGACGACAGGTTGAGAGAAAAACAGAAAAAAAGATCCAAACCTTAAAGAAAAAAGATTACTATATATTATTTATTATTATTTTTTATTTTTTTTTTTATACCTGGGGCCTCCGCTCCTCGTCCCGCGTGCCCATCCGCGGGGCTTGTCCTCGCGTTCACGGGCCTGACTTTCGCCGCGCCCGCGCCCCTAAAAAACCAAACATAGCCGACACCAGTACCAATTTGCGAAACCAGTTTACACAAGAAATAGGAAAACGGACATTCTGGGGTGTCTAGTCATCCCGGCTGTGAACCGGCTAGAACACCCCCTCACCAAATCAGGTTTTTGCCCTACTCGCGCCCCCCTTCAACTTGAAAACTGTCCCCAGAGACTCGTAGCCTTTCACTCCTCCGGGGCGGCGCGTCAAGCGCGGGCTCCTCCTCAACCAACAAACCCAACCCGCCCATCGACTCTGGACCCTCAGGTTCGTCCCGCGCGTCCGCGCCATCGCCAGCCGTCTTGTCAAAGGAGGTGGAGCCACGTGCGAAGCCGCTGCCTTCCGTTTGAGCGGCGCCCCATCCAATTCCTCAAGTTGATAACTCCCGCCTTCAAACTTGGATGCCACGCGGAAGGGGCCGTTCCATTGGTTGGCGAAAAGCTTACCCCACTGAGACTCCAAACTACGGTTGTACAGCAACACTAAGTCCCCCTTCTGCAACGGATCCCGGAGAAAATGGGAACAGCGCTTGTCCCAGTAGAGGACCGACGCAGTCCTGGTCTTTTGCAACCTATCCGCGGCCTTTGCCAGGGTCTCGTCCCACCGGAGAAGCTGTTTGGCGCGCGCCTCCACAAGCTCCGCGGAGGTCTTCACCTTCCACCAATCGATGCCCAAGAAAGTCTCCAGCTTGATGTCCACCGGAAGGACCGGGCGCTGTCCGTAGAGGAGTTCATAAGGCAAGTAGCCTGTCGAGCGCTTGACCAATATCCTGTCCGCGAAGAGGACCACCGGAAGGGTCTCCTGCCACTGCTTCCCGTCCTTGCCACACATCTTCACCAGCACGTCCTTGATTTTCTTGTGGCCGCGTTCAATCATCCTGGCACCCTCGGGGTAGTACTCCGTGACCCGCCCAAACTTAGCCCCGCAGCTCTGAACTAACCCCATCAAGCGGCCTTGGAACTCCGCGCCCCCGTCGACGGTGACCAGTCGGGGCAAACCATACCACGCGAACCAATCTTCCTCCAAAAACTGGGAAAAACTTTCCACCAACAGCTTGACCAGCAGACGCGCCTCAACCCAACCCAACAAGTCGTCCCGCGCGACCAGCAGGTACGCGAACTTCCCCGCCTTGATGTGAACCACGTCGAGGGAGACCCGTCCGAACAAGGCGTCCTCCCCCGTAGGGTGACCCACCTCCCTCGGGAGCCTAGAACTCCGCCTCTGACAAGCCTTGCATGACTTCACCCACTCGCGCACCGCGCGTACCACCCCCGGCCACCAGAACCTTGCTTTCACCCGCCGCCGCATTTCGATCTCGCCTCAATGCCCAAGGTCGTCGTGAAGACACCGCAGAATCACCTCCTGGTCCCTCCTCAATGTTGCGACCACCAGGGGCACGGGGGTGCACCTCCGCCACAGTTGCCCCTCCTGCAAATAGAAGTTGGTCATCCGCCGTTTTTCCCACCGAATTACCGTTTCCGACGTACCTTCCGGAAATCGGAGATCCTGCAGAAAGAAGCACAACGTCGCGTAACGCCCGGACTGCTGCAGCGGAAGAGCAACCTCCGTCTCCATCATGACCACCCGGATAACCGGAGATTCCACGTCCAAGTGTTCCGCCCCTTTGAACGGATCCTCGCGCGGGTACCGCGACAGCGCGTTGGGCATTGTGAACGCCTTCCCTGGGAAATGAACCACACTAAAGGCAAAGAGTTGAAGGAACGCGACCCACCTAGTCATTGGGGAGTTTGGCAGCGTTGGCGAATTGATCATCCGCGCCAGAGCCTCCGCGTCCACCAAGAGTTCGAAATTCACCCCCCAAAGCAAATGCTGCAGCCTTTGCACAATCTTGGTGACCCTGCACAGTTCCAACTTCGGTTGCGAATACTGACTCTCCGTCGCGGTGAAGGTTACGGATTCATAAAGAACCGGCATATCCTTACCATCCTCCTCCTGCGTCAGAACGCCTCCCGCGCCGAGTTCGCTAGAGTCGACGGCCAGGCGGATCCCTCCCAATTCATAGTCGAGGTCCCGGAAGACAATGTCGCGCCCCACAATCTCCTTGAGCTTCGCGAAGGCAGCGTCACACCCCGCCGTCCACTCCCACGCCGCACCCTTACGCGTAAGTGCCCGCAGCGGACTCGCCACCTCCGCAAACCGCTCAATGAACATGCGGATGTAGCTGCACAGCCCCAAAAACTGGAGGATATGCGAAGGCATCTGTGGAGTCGGCCATTCAAGGACTTTATTCCGTTTCTTCTCCGGGATCCTCCGGCAGTCGGCGCCCACCACGTGTCCCAGGACCTCCAGCGCCGGAACGCAAACCACCAACTTACTCCCTGACACTGTAAGCCCCGCCTCCTCAATTTGGAACAAGATCCGCTCCAATGTTCTCGCATATTCCCAGACGAAGCGGCGAATCCTTGGGGCTTCCTCCAACATTGTGCCCCCGTAGTCCGTCTTTGGCCCCTTGATCCCTGCATTGTCAATGAAGATCAGAGCCCCCTACGGGATGTCGTCCCGTAGTATCCACGTCATCTGAGCCTGGTAAACTGCCACCGAGTTTGTCGCGCCCTGCGGCAGCCGCGTCAACTGCATTTGTCCCAGCCCTGTTTTGAACGCGGTCAACGGCCGTGATTTGGGGTGGAGCTCCCGCTGATCGTACCCCCCCATCACATCGACCAGTGCGTAACACGCGCACCCTGCCATCGATTCCAAGAATTTGTCCACCCGCGGCGGCAATCCCGCGTCCCGGATGGTGAATGAATTCAGCCGCTGCAGGTCATGGACAATCCTCAGCGACTTCCCGTCCTGCTTAACCACCGCGAAGATTGGCCTAGAGTAGATCAATGCGGACTGCTCGTACAAACCCGTTCTAACGCACTCCCAAACCAGCTCCAGAAAGGGCTCCCGTACGGTCCGGGGAATCGGAATTGGCTTGATTTGCCAGGGTTTGTGCAGCACCGTGGGGATTACGTAGGGGTCGCTGATTCCTCTTTTCAACAATCCGCGCTTGTCCGGCCCGAAGGCGAGGGCCTTCTCGCGAAGCACCAACACCAATGCCAGCAAATCCTTTTCCTCCGCACTCAACCACCCCGCCGGCCCAAAGTTAAGCGCCTCAATCCTTTCATCCGTGATCCGCACTGACTGGGTTACCCACCCCAACGTCTTCAATGGACTTACCCAGGGATCCCGAGACCAGATGATCGGTCTCAGGGGCACGTTCAGCCCCTGGGGCATTGGTTCGTTCCAAGGCCAGACCTTTTGCGCCACAGGCTTATACCGCCCCGCATTACACCTAACCATCCGCACGCGTCTGTCGTTGTCGTCATGGATCCTGGCAACAATCAACCCGCGGCTTTCGCCTTTGCTCACGAGCGTGGCACTATGGTAGGGTTTTTGAAACGCGGTATCTCCCGGTGACGCATACCAAGGAAAAGAACTTACTTCTGCCGCCTGCGCCCTCCGCGCGCTTCCCTCCACCCCCTGCTCCTCCCTAGTCGGCCGCCCGCGCGAGACAGGAGCCTGTCCCGCGCGGTTGCCGCGGTCGACTAGGCAAATCCTCCGTGAGGCGGCCCTCGCAGCCGTTCCCCCCGTTGGATTCCGTCTCCTTGCCAGCCGCCGCCGACCGCACCCACTTCCCTTTCCCATGGTCGGAGATCGTTGTCTTGAACTTGGCCCCAGATGCGCCCTCTACCGTCAGCGTCTCCATCCCTTCCTCCTTGTTGAACGCCATCCAGGCCCGGAACCCAAACATAAACGGTTGACCCAAAATCACGTCGCCGCACTCCACCAAAAGGAATGACAGCGGCTTACAGACCTTCGCGACCTCCACCTCTTCTCCTTCCACCACCCTGTCCACCCGACACTCTCCACCGTTGAGCGCCCGCAATCCCATGGCGCACTTCCTCCGGACCAACCCCAACTCGTCTACCAATTTCAACGGGAGCAAGTTAACCATTGACCCTCTGTCCAAAATTGCCCACACCTTCCGATCCGCGATCTTCATTGAGACGTAGGCAAGCGGGACCGACACGGCCTTGAGTGGGCACGGGTTGCGTTCCCCCCCCTCCTCCGCCGCGTTCACGCGCTGCACCGTTGCCGGAACCCTGCCGCGCCCATACTCCCTTAGCGCCTGCACCATCTCTTTGACGACCACCGGAGAGACCGCGGCCAGCTCCCGTAGCGTGAGAGGAACTGGCATCTTGCTCCCCATCACCCGCCGCACCACTTCTGCGGCCTTCCTTCTTCCCCCGGAGCCGGCCAACGGCGTGTCACCCAACGGTCCTTGCGCACCAGTCTTTGGGGCTTGAGTCGTCAGCCGCTCCTTCATGTCTACCTCCATCTTCTCTGATAAGATTCGCTCGTCCGCCGCCAATGCCCTAACCTCCGCCTCCACTCGCAGAGCTCGCCACGTGCCGGGCCCGGTGACGATTCCAAGCGACACCCGAGCGGCCCCTGCAGACTGCACTCTTGTCCTGACCTGGTTCAATGGGGACGGATGGTTGGGCCCGAGACTTACCGGCTCACCCGTTGGAAATATGAAAGTTGATCCGGACGCGCGGACCAATCCCTCGTCCATATCCCTGGTCAACTCCGCGAAACCTGACCTCCAATGTCTCCTGTTGCCACAATATGTACAGATTCGGGCTGAGAACCCTCCCAAGGGTCCGCTACCAGGCCGAGGACCCCCCCCCCATGTGGGGCGGCTCATTGCGCCAAGGGGGCGGGGGCTGAGCCATTGACTGGATTGTTGGCTGGGCCGCGGGCTGTGCCGCGGGCTTGGCCGTTACCCAATTGAGGAGTATCCGCAGATCCTTCAACATGTCCGTCATTTCATTCACCGGTACCTCCATCGTACCCGGCCGACTTGTCGTGGATGGGCCCGCGTGTAGTTCCTGCGCTGGAGGCGGGGCTGAGGAAGCCGCTGGTCTCTTTGAGGCTGACGGGAACGCCCTAGCCGTGTCCTCAATCAGTTCTTCCAGATTGATCTCGCTCTCTACCGCCCCGTTGATTGCCCTCAGGTCCGGGAGAAGGATAACACTCTGGTCCACCGACCACGATACCATCCCGTGCTTGAAGAGGTGCCGCTGAACCCGCGCGCAAAGTTGTGGCGCAAGCCTGCCCAAGAACGCCCGTTTCATCGCTCCTGTCTGACCCGCCACCACCTGGTTCTTCACTAAATAACTATAGATACGGTCAAACAGAGATTTTTACTCGGACAAATTGTTCCGTGTCCGCACCCCACCTCGCGAGATTGCTTCCGCCTCCGCCCGCTCGAAATCCGTTTCCCAAAAGAGGGGTTCTTGCTTCCCCCACCTTGCCATCATCTCGCCCCGGAGCCTAATCCAGTCCCAAGCCTCATAACCTGCCATATCCTCCACATCCCGCAGCTTACTTTTGTCCGTGATGAAGAGAACGACGGTGCGGACCTTGTCCTTGCTTGTCGCGTTTTCGGAGTCTGCGATATCCTCGAACCTCGCAAGAAAACGCCTGATATCGGCAGTGTCGAACCAAAGATGGGGGAATTTCTGCGGCCTAAGACATACCAGCCATGGGGCCTCGGCCGCCTCCAAAGGCTCCGACCGAGGGGGGGCAAAGCCGCCGGTCCGAGTGGTTTGAGGTGGGGGAGGTGTCGGTCCGCCAACTCCCGCCCGGGGGGGAAATGGGGGCGGATTGGTCGATCCTGGAGTAGTTGTTGGCAACATCGCGTACGCTATCTTTGAGAGACTGAGACGAAAGGTGATTTCCCGGCCAGACCCCCAGATGTGGAAACTTAAGAAGAGTTACCTTCACAAGTTGTCCTGAGTTCCGGAAATTATTGGTCTAGCGTCTGTAAGATGATTGGGCGTGATGAGTTTTTAAGAAGAGAGAGTGATGATATGATGAAATTCCTTCCTTCCCCAATCCGTAAGATGATGATCCTCCCCAACCCGGAGTGGAGGGTGAGGCCTTAAGTCCCCCCCTCAACCCTAGCCTAAGTACAACCACAAACAACAAGAACAAGTGATGAAATACAACCCTAAGCCGCAGAACCCTAGCCCAACCCTATCCCTCCATCCCTTGCCATCACCCGCGCCCTTTGGTATTAACGTAGCCCGGTTTGTCCTTCTCATGCTCGGAGCCCCCTGTGTTTCTGTCCGCGCCGTCTGCAAATCCCGCGATCCGCGGGTCGGCCCACACTTATGCCCGCGTGGTCCTCCCCAGCGCCTATAGCCCATGATCGCCCTGCCCTTGCCTTCCAGACTAGCCACCCGCAAGCTTGGTCGGCCGGCTCCATCACTTGGTCCGCTTCTTCCGGGCGGGTCATGGTCCGGCGCCGCCTGAGGTAGGCCCAACCCATACCTGGTGCTGAGCCCCACAGCCCCTACTGCTGAGCCCGCCGCGACTGCTGCTGAGCCCGCAGCAGGCACTGCTGAGACCGCGCGCATGCCAGATGCTGAGCCCAACCTACCCAACTGCTGAGCGTGCAGCCCGCAACGCAGCTCTTGATCCGGGGTTATAAATACGACACCACACCAACCCCCCCCAGGGGTCTATGGCGACTCCATAACCTTCCTCCTCAAAGGGCCCGGGATGATCCTTTTCTTTTTTCAGCCTTCCTTTTCTAGTCTACTACAATTTTCTTTGTCTTCTCTATTTCCTTTTCTCGTCTTCTCTATTTCCTTTTTTTGTCTCAGTCTCTCTCTTCTCTGTCTTCCAAGATTTGCTCAATCGTCAATTCATTCGCTCATCAACTGGCCGACTCAACTTTCTCAGCTCTACCAATCTACATCAAACCAATACTCGCTGTCATCCCTTGCCTGGTAAGATTCTTTGCGCCTCAACCATATGACCAATCACCTACTTATGTTTCTGTCAAATCAGCTTGTGTCTCTTCCCTGCCTCAGATCCATCTCTTCCAGACCGCTCAGCCTCACATGTCCAGATTGCTTGTTGGTTGTCTCTTTTCTCCTAACTTCTCGTCTCCTTCCTGTTGTGTTTCTGACCTTGAGATTCTAGTCTGTTGGTTCTTAGTTCTCAAATCTTTTCTATGAAATCTTATCAAAATTCTCTAAGTTTACATTCATCTACCCAATGAAAACAAAGTCTCAAGTCTTTCAGCTCTTCAAAATCTTCCGCGCATCCTTTGAAAAATCAGGCAAGCACAAAATCCAAGCTCTGAGGTTGGGTAACAGTGGCAAATACCCTTCCAGCAAGTTCATCACCTACCTCAAGCTGGAAGGTATTGTGTTGAGATATGATCAATGCTTTCATGCAGCCTTCAGGACCTCAGTCCCTGCATGCTTGTAGTTGGTTACCTATTCATCATATGTCCTCACAAAGTGACATTGTCATTGAGGTCTAGAAGCATACATTCATAAAGCAAGTGCCTTAGTATAGTTGGTAGTACACTTGCCATGCACATGAGAAACCTGGGTTCAATTCCCAAAGGACACATGTCATTTTCACCTTGTTACATATCCCACTTCAACCTGGCCCCCTCACTCTACCCAACTCAATGGCTTCGCAGAGCGCACCAATTGCACAATACGAAGCCTGATTTGGAGTGCCATGATGGGTGCAAACACCCCAAAGACTTTTTGGGCGGATGCCCTTCATCATGTTCTCTTCTCCCTCAACTCCGTCCCCTGTCACACACCGCTTGGGATGAAATTGCCAAACTCCATTCTTTTACTTCCCTCAATTGACCCAACGCTTCTCCACCCTTTTGGTTGCCTGGCTGGGTATTAGTCCCTGCGGCTAACCGTAAGTCGCTTGATGCCAATGGTTGTTCTTCCATCCTTCTCTCCTACCTCTCGGATGGTAACAGGTTCAGGCTCTGGGATCTTCAGAAGAGGACGGTCATCAAATCTTGGGACGTTTTGTTTGAGGACTTGGTCTTTCCCTACGGCACACAACTCAAACGGTTTCCTTTCCCTGTTCGTATTGGACTACCCTGGCCTCCTCATCTCTCTCCATCTTGTCTTCCTGCTCCGTCCTTCCCCCCCCTCAATCCGCTTTGCCCCCCCTCCCCTGTTCCTCCTTCCCCTCCTGCCTGCCTTCCCTCCTGCAATCTCCCACTTGATGTCCCTCTAGCTCCGCGCTTTGACCGCCGTCTGGCAGCATCTTGACATGCTCCGCATAATTGTCCTTGTTCTCCCGAGGAGGTATCGTCCGACGCTGATACTCCTCCTCATTCTTCTTCTTCCTCTTCATCCGATTCCGCCGACCCGGCTGCACCTGAATGTCCCTGCAATTCTCTGCGCATCCCACTCTTCCCCCCTCCCCTACCCTCTTCTTCCTCTCCTCCTCCCAGTGCGCCGCCCCATGCCAGTGTGTCCCTTCCTTCGGAAACTCCAAATCCGGCTCCCCCCGTCCGTAGCTCCTCCCAAGTCTCCCATCCGCCTGTCCGTTTTGGCACATGGTCGCAATTGGTCGTCCTTGTCGGAAATCGTGCCAGGACACCTTCATCACCACCCTGACCGCCACTCATCTAGCCAGGGGGTGCAAGCGCCCTAGAATCAACCAGCTAACCTGGTACCGCCCTGGCTACCCGTAAGAATTAATCAGCAACCTCTTCTCTTTCCCTACCAGTAACCAGTCCAGCTCCTTAATAACTTACCCTGACTCCATCTACCACGCTCACAGGAAACCCTGCCTGAACTCAACGCCACATCGTGGCGAACGCAACATCACTCTGGAGAACTAGCGCTTGCGCTCTATGCTCACCAACTAGTGAGTCATCGCCATCTATAAAAAGGCATCTTCAACATACCGAGACTTGTAAAAAAAAAAAAAAAGATTGCACACCGCCAACTTACAAAAAGCTAACATCTAGCCTTGCGACCTCTAAACCTCATCATCCTCACCGCTTCACAATTCTTTTGGCACCACTCCAAGTCCCTTCCTCTCGACCCTGGCTCTGGTAGCCGGAACTTGTCGAAGCATCGATCTAGACGCAATCTACGTCGCTCCTAACATCCTTAAAGACACGATTTAACATTTTTCCTTCTCCATAACACACTTCAATCCCTTTCCTCTTCATCTCTTAGCTCTATCCTTCTTCCCGCTACTTCTTTTCCTTTTCTTTCCTCTCGCACCCTTTTTTTACTATCCAACTCTTCTTGTCAAACCAGCAGAAGTCTGTCCCCTGCTCTTTATCAAACTGAGTTGGACCAGCGTAAGGCGATGTTCAACAATACAAGCCAGACAAATTGAGACAAACCTGAGTTGGACCAGCGTAAGGCAATGTTCAACAATACAAGCCAGACGAATTGAGACGAACCTAACAGACGATGGACACGGGGCGAGGCACAGATGAGAAACAAAAGGAAACAATACGATTGATTGCACTACATCATACCTGAGTTGGACCAGCGTAAGGTGATGTTCAATGATACAAGCCAGACAAATTGAGACAAACCAAACGGACAATGGACACGGGGCAAGGCACAGATGAGAAACAAAAGGAAACAATACGATGAGAAGAAACCGGACAGAAGTGTGCACTGGATGTGATCTTTAAGTATCATACAAACACAATGGTTAGGTTACAATCCTCGTACAAAGACCTGTTTGTTCTCACTACTTGCGCAGATGATTAAGGTTGTGAATGCTGCGCAAAGGAAACATAAGATTCCCTCACGTGTCATCACGTGTCACTAGCCGTAGTAGCTCTAGTAGCTCAACTCCCCCCTTCATTCACAACTTCCTATCCCCAGCAAGTTGAGACACCTCAGGTGACGTATCTGGGGTAACGATTTTGTGAGAACGTTGGCTGGCATAGCTGAGGTAGAGACATAAGAGACAGAGACTGCGCCCTCCGCCACCTTTTCACAGATCCAGTGGAGAGCGGTGTTGAAGTGTTTCATGCGGCGTTGGTACATGGGGTTGCCCGCCAGAGCAAGGGCGGCCTGATTGTTTCAGTAAACAAGGATGGGAGATCAAACAGGGCGTTCAAGAGACAACAGAAGGGTCTGAAACCAGACCGCTTCTTGGATCCCCTCATACATAGCCTTATACTCGGCCTTGGTGGTGGAGGTGGAGACAGTGGACTGCTTGGCGGAGAGCCACAAGACCACTCCAGACCCGATTTGAACTGCATACCCGGAGTAGGACCTTCTGGTGTCAACACAGTTGGTGTAGTCAGCGTCACAAAACACACGGGGCACCCCGTTGCCTTTGGTAAAAGAGACTCCATGCTGAAGAGTGCCTTTGAGATTATTAAGCAAGTGCCTGCACGCGTTCCAGTGAGAGATTCCAGGAGAATCAAGATGACTGGACAGCTGGGAGACCGCAAAGGAGATGTCGGGGCGAGTCGAGATTGATAAATACATTAGCAGTCCCACAACCCGGCTGTAATTAACCCCAAGGAGGGAGAACTGCTTTGTTTTGTTTTCAGTGGCCTTTTCTAGAGGGGTACCGGGTACAAAGGGTGTCGCCACTGGAGACGTGTCCAACATACCAAGCTCGTTCAGGATTCTGGTGGTGTACGCAGACTGGCAGAGACTGATCATTGTGTCTGTACGGGATATCTTAATTCCAAGCAAGGAGCTTGCCGGCCCAAGGTCTTCCATCAGATACTCTTTGCATATGAGACGCTTGAACCGGCTTACATTGTGGCTAAAAATGATAAGATTGTCAACGTAGACATGAACCCAGCACGTCCATCCCAGGTGGGTGGAAGTGAAGAGACATGGATGAGCAGGAGACTGCTCAAACTTGATCTTGCTAAAGAAGGCCTTTAGCAATGAGTACCAAACACGAGGAGCCTGTTTCAGGCCGTATATGGATTTCTTCAACTTCAGACAGAAGCCTGCAGGGGCATCCATGCCTTGGGAAATCCTGATGTAAATCTCCTCCTCGAGCGACCCATTCAAAAAGGCATTTTTTACATCCATTTGATGAATGTCATAGGAACTGTTGCACGTAAGAGCAAGGAGAGTCTTGAGAGTAGTCTGCCGTCCTGTGGGAGCGTAGGTCTCATTGTAGTCTATGCCCTCTTCTTGCCTGTTCCCAGCTGCACACAGCCTTGCTTTAAATTTGGTGAGACGTCCAGATGCGTCAAACTTCTTTTTGAAAACCCAAACTGTAGCCAACAGCCTAGCATGCGCAGGAATCTTCACCAGTTCCCAGACCCCAAGGCGTTCCATTGCCTTGAGTTCAAGACAAATGGCCTCAAGCCATCGGTCCCAGTCCTTGGATTGGCAAGCTTGCAAGAAAGTCTTTGGAAAATCATCGTCTTGCACATACTCCTGCGGGGTAAGAAGGAAGGCAGTCACCACGTGAGCGGCCGTCTTGGATTCTTTGAGCAATAGGTGCACACAACGCTTTCCGGTGACAATGTTATGTGTGCCTACATCCAAATTAATGTCGAGGGGAGCCTTCTGATCGCTGGGTTGTAGAACCCAGTCATAGCCCGGTTTCTTGGCAACGGTCGGGGGCGTCTCTTGGGGTCCCTGGACTTCTCCTGGCTGATGTTTGACAACCGTGTCCGTTTGTGTTTGATCCGCCATGTTAGATGGGGAATCCATGGAGCTGGATTGTTTGTCCGGAATCTTGACAACTTCTTGGCTGGTTGGCCGCACCGTGAGGAATTTGTCATGATGTTGTTTGGTCTCATCAACTTCAGTCAAGGGAAGGATAAACTTGGTCAGGGAATATTGAATGGTTCCCGGGAAGTTTTTCTTGTCAAACTGCACATCATGTGAGTATTCTGTTTTACCTGAGTCCATCAATATTC
This sequence comes from Puccinia polysora, assembly GCA_025617555.3. Lineage (NCBI taxonomy): Eukaryota > Fungi > Basidiomycota > Pucciniomycetes > Pucciniales > Pucciniaceae > Puccinia > Puccinia polysora. The sequence continues at coordinate 46,347,213 of CM062614.1, forward strand.
TCCAGTTTCTCATCCCCAGCTGATACCCTAAGATAATCCCTTTCTTTGCAGTGTTGGCAAACTTTGAGGCTTGATTTGATTTTATCAAGTTCACATAGGCCCTGCAGCCAAATATGCGTAGGCAAGAATAGTCAAAGGAAGCACCAAACCAGAGCTCGTGTGCCAATTTCCATCTGTTCTTCTTGGTGGGCGTGATGTTCTCATAGAAGACTGCAGTCAAGACGGCCTCATCCCACAGCTCATTTGACAGTGCTGCTTGCTTGAGCAAGGCCCGTGCTTTCTCAGTCATTGTCCTATTGCCCCTCTCAGCCACTGGATTTTGTTGCGGTGTATAAGGGGGGAGATATGAGTGTTCACACCGCTCTCTTCCAAGAACGATTTGAACTTTATTTGAGTTGAATTCCCCTCCTCCATCGGTCACTAGGTTTTTGACTGGTAGGGAGTGATGAGTAGTAGCAAGAGCATGGAACTCTTTGAAGTAAGAGAACACTTTGGATTTGTATTGCAGTATGTAGACAAATTTAAAGGAGTTGAAGGCATCTGTGATCTTTAGGTAATATTTGCCCCCTCCCTTTGCAGGTGGAGTGATCCTGCAATTGAGATCCATATGTACAACTTCTAGAGGGTGAGAGGCTTTTGGTAATGAGGATTTGAAGGGTAGTCTTGAAGATTTTGAGAGCGCACATGCTTCACAAACTAGACCGCCAAGATCCGCACCAAACATATGTTTCAGCAATTCATTGCTGGGATGGCCGGCTCTGTTGTGGAGTAGCTTTGCGTCAGTGCTTGTTGCAACCCTTGATTCTGACACCTTGGGCAACATACCTTGCTTGTGAGCAAAGTCAATCACAAGGACATCATTGATGACTCTTCCTTGGAACAGGATTTGCTTTTCATTGGCCACTTGGAAGGTGTTGTCCGAGTTACAATAAAGGTTGTAGCCTTTTCAAAACAGACGTCCCAGGCTAATGAGTGTCCCGACGAGTTTGGGCACGTGAAGAAAGTTGAACTTGACTGGTGCCCCGGAAGCTGATTTGACATTGACTGCCCCTCCACCTTTGAAAGAGATTGAGTTCCCGTCTGCCATCTTGATGGTCGACTTTCTAGGGTGATAGCTGACAAACGCTGAATGATCTGCCATCATGTGATTAGAGGCAGCACTGTCTAAATAAACAAGCGGTTGAGTGTGATTTGACAGGAAGGCTTTCAAGATACAGCGTAGGCCAGATTCTGACTTTGAATCATTGGGCAACTTCCCCCTCACAGCTTGTTGGGCTGCTTTCTTTTTCTTCCTCTGCTTCTTCACATTACTGAAACTTGTCTGTTGTGTTCCACTATTGTTGCTTGCAACTAACGCTTCCTGTTTAACAGCTGGCAGAGACGTGACAGACATGTCCCAGCTTTTATTTTCAAGACAGTGTTTTATCTGCTCAATGGTGATGGGTTGCTTTGTCAGGAGTTGGTCCTTCAAGTTTTCAAGCGTCTTTGGGAACTTGATGACTATGTACTCGGCCAGGAAGTGTTCATGCAGGTGAAAGTCAGTGGGTATGCCCACTTTTATCCCCACGGATTCCATGGAGTGCAAGTGTAGAGAGAGGGAGGTGAGGAAGTCATCAATGTTATTTCCATTGAAGATGATTGACAGAAACTCTTGATAGACTCAAGCTTGGTTTCCCACGGCATTTGATTCATAGTGGTCTTTGAGGGCCTTCCAGAGGAGGAAGGGATTGCGATTTTTTTGCTCGGTAACCAGTTGTGCAACATTAGTCTGACCCATGTGCCTTAGCAGAATTCCAGCGGTCTGATTCTTCTTGGAGAGCACAAGTTTGGCTTCTTGGATGTCCTCTGGAACTGATGTAGGTTTGTCGATGTATTCAACTAGTCCTTGTTCCATAATGTACGCTTGTATTTGCAACTTCCATTCCGCATAGTTGGTGGAAACCAGGATTGGCAGATTCTTGCTGGGGTCACTCATTTTGTTCAGATGGTACAGTCAGAGTGGCAGCTCTGGGCTCATAACCTATCAAACTGAGTTGGACCAGCGTAAGGCGATGTTCAACGATACAAGCCAGACAAATTGAGACGAACCTGAGTTGGACCAGCGTAAGGTGATGTTCAACAATACAAGCCAGACAAATTGAGACAAAACTAAGGGACAATGGACACGGGGCGAGGCACAGATGAGAAACAAAAGGAAACAATACGATCAATTGCACTACATCATACCTGAGTTATACCAGCGTAAGGCAATGTTCAACAATACAAGCCAGACAAATTGAGACGAACCTAACGGACAATGGAAATGGGGCAAGGCACAGATGAGAAAAAAAAGGAAACAATACAATGAGAAGAAACCGGACAGAAGTGTGCACTGGATGTGATCTTTAAGTATCATACAAACATAATGGTTAGGTTACAATCTTTGTACAAAGACCTGTTTTTTCTCACTACTCGCGCAGATGATTAAGGTTGTGAATGCTGCGCAAAGGAAACATAAGATTCCCTCACGTGTCATCACGTGTCACTAGCCGTAGTAGCTCTAGTAGCTCAACTCTCTTAGGTCGGTATCAGCATATACGCTTTCATTCATGTGTGCATAGTTTTTGTGGTGATCCTAACAAAATAAAAAACTCTTAGTCTTGGACCAAATTCTCACAGTCCTGGCCCCAGAAATCAACACGCCAAAAATGTGGGCGCAGCTGATGCGCTCCCCGTTCAAGTTTTGATGGCTCCTGGCTGAAAACCAGGAGTTTTCCTCCCTGATGGGCATGGGGGCGAGGAAGGTGGTCCCGAGACCCCCAAACCGTAAGCTTATCCGTTCCAAGTGGATTTTCAAGGTGAAGCGGCGCCACGACAACACAATTCAGAAGCTCAAGGCCAGGCTGGTGGCTATAGGCCAATCCCGAGTGCAAGTGATCAACTACCAAAAGGTGTTTGCGCCCATGCTGCGCCAAGAGACCTTCTGCCTCCTCTGCTCCCTCCTAGCCACTTGCAAGTGGGTCGGCCGACAAGTGGATTTGAAGACAGCCTTCTTGAATGGATGACTGGATAAACCCGTCTACATGCAGAAACCTCCTGGCTAATAGGATCCCTCTTGCCCTGGCTGGGTGCGTGAGGTCCACAGATTGATTTACAGGCTGAAGCAGTCCCCTTGGGAGTGGAACGTCCAGCTCCACAAAGCTCTACTGGAAGTTGGTCTCCAACAATCAAAGTACAACCCCACGCTCTATTTCTGTTGCAATTGTTTGGAACTCATGGGTGCAATGGAAGTTCATTTTGATGACCTAGCTGTGTTCGGTCAGCACTTTTTTGTCTCCTCTCTCATCTCTTCCCTAGGAAAGCGGTTCAAGATTGGGGCCAATGAGCCGCTTGATCATTTCCTGGCCATCACCATTGACCATCAGCCCGTGTCAAAACTTGTATTCCTCTCTCAACCGCAGTACATCCGGAAAATGAACCAGGTTTTTCTTGGGGTCAACCATCTTCCAGCCCACACGCCCACCGACAGGCATTTCAAAAACCTTACTAAGCGGGCACCGTCTGACCCGGCTTCCCCTGGTAATTTCAATCAGCTCATTGGAAGTCTCCTGTGGGTGTCACAGTCCACCAGGCCTGACGTGGCTTTTTCTGTGAACCGTCTCTCCCAGTACCTTCAAGATCTGTCCCTGTCTCACTGGATGGCTACTCTGAGTCCTCCGGTACCTTGTCACAACCAAGCACCTGCAACTCTGGCTTCGTGGCAATTTGGTTTGCTCTGGCTATGCTGACTCCGACTGGGTGGAGGACCAAGAGGACCAATGCTCCACATCTGCGTAAACCTACCGCTTTGGCAAGGGTGCAATCTCTTGGAAGTCCAGGAAGCAAGCCACGGTCTCTCTGTCAAGCCCCAAGGCCAAGTAAAAGTCACTGTTGGACTCCTACAAAGAGGGGCTGTGGCTTTGGAATGTACTGATTGAGCTCAACCTTTGCCCTTGGGGGCTGCTCCCCATTCAAGTCAATAACAAAGGGGCCGAGGCCCTTGCATAGAATCCTCAACATCATTCTTGGGCTAAAAAAATTTATGCGCCTTTTCACTTCATCCGGGAGTGTGTTGCAAACAACCGGCTTTGAGTTGTGCACGTTTTGACTCATGACATTCTGGCGGACATGCTCACAAAGCCGCTGGGTTGAGTTCTGCTTAAAAAACACCGGATTTCTTTTGGTGTTGTTTAATTTCTTTTATTTCTTTCTTTCCTTTTTTTCCCTCTTCTTTGTTCTGTTTGCGGTTTCTCCCCATCTCAAAAAAAAAATCTTCTCCTTCTTTTACTCTTTTTGGTCTGGTGCTCAGCAAGGAGGGGTGTTAGAGTAGTGTACTCTGGGGTCTGTATGTCTGCTTCTCACCTGTCTTATACATGTCTTGTATGTTTCCTCTCCTCTCTGGTCTCACATCTCCATGTCTAGTGTATGTGACATTTCTATTCTTCATCTCTTACCTGAGGGCAGCCCAGGTGGATGGATTTTCTCCTCATCCTTTCACCATCTCACCCCGCCCATCTCTGGCACCATGTTTTCTGCTCTCAGGTGAGTCTCTCTCTCTCCGCTTGTTTCCTTGAGCTGTCTGAGTAATATCATCCTTTCACCATCTCACCCAGCCCATCTCTGGCACCGTGTTTGCTGCTCTCAGTCTGACTTCCTCAACAAATCTTCCTTTCAAGAGTATGCTTTTTCAAACCTTCAGTCCAACAAGGTCTCCAAAATTTCATGTCAAATGTTCCAAAAATTAGCCAAAAATGGATTTGAATCAAACCATCAAACCATGAATGCCAATCACATCCCCTCCTTCTCTTCTTTGGAATTTGGATCCCGCCTCACTCCTTTTGAAAGTTCTCCAAAATCACTTTCACTTCAGATTCCTTCTACAATTATCCCCACATTGAAAAAGGTGAAATCTCTTCCTATTCCTTTTTACTTGTGGTTCCAACTAAAAAATTAAATGGAAAAGTTATCAAAAATGAGGAAAGATATCAAGTATCTGATGGCCAATTTGTTTTTCCTGACCTGGGTGTTAGCATTGATTTAAAACAAAAAGGTATTGTCAAAATGGTTTTGGCAGCAAATAATTACAAGCACTGTAATTTGACTTCTGTGGAGACTGCCACTTTTACAAGAATGGCCTTGTATATGCAAATCAACAGAACCATATGGAACAGTTGCAGGTACTTGAAACTTGGGAAAATTTTATCTTGAGAAAAATTTAAATAAAAATAAAAAATATTTCTTTATTGGTGGGGTTAAAAATAGTCTCAAACATTTTTGTAATCAAAAATATTTTTTTTTTCAAAAAAAAAAAATATCAAGGTAAATATTTCACAAGCCAAGAAATTGAGTCATTTTCTGTATTTCTTCCTCTTTCCAAATGTTACCAATACAGGCCATGGCTACTGATAACCTATCTTTTTTTCATTGGCCAGTCTTTCACTCTCCTTTTGTAGTTGATCTTCCTTTCAATCATTCTCCTTTTCATCTTTTTTAAAATCTAGCTCTGCCTGTTTCAATTTCCAATGTGCATCTAATTTTTATAGATAAGCCAAACTCTCAGCTTTCTGCTTTTGAAAATCAACAGCCAGTTGACACTCCCACTTCTCCATTTCAAATTGAATTTTTTCAGATTCAATTTGTGATTTCAATTTGTGATTTAAATTTTTTTTGAGGGTAATAGGAATGAGCTTCATTTAGAAAGCAAGAAGAATCAATAAAAGCACTTACTTGAATCTTGCTTCTCCATGATATCCTCAAAGCTGGAAAACTTTGAAGTGTTTCTCCTCTTTTGATGGCTATTGGGGGTGATTCTGATGGAATTGGAGGTGTTTTCCTCTCCCTGTTCCAAGGAGGTTGGTGTGGGAACATCATCACTCTTATTTGAAGGTGATGTGGGAGGCCCCATTGGCTTGAATGTTTGGCCATTCAGAAAAGCATGAGCCTGTTTTTTTGATAATCTAAATAAGTCAGGATTAACAGGAAAGAAATGAAAAGAAATTGCTTCCTTACTTGAAAAGATGTTGATTTTAATGGAGATAGTTGAATAAATTTCTCCTCATTGGCCAAGGTGTTGAGGTCTTTGACCCCAGGAAGAGAGAAATCCAAAGAAGGAATTTAGGGGTCCAAGGAAGGGTTTTAATCATTGATCAATGCCAGTGTAGACATGATCCAAGCTATTTGTGTTGAAATATCCTCCTCCACATCCAATTGGGACCAATAATTTCTTTTTTATGAATCATCATTGCTAGGCTGAGAAACAACAGACAAGTCCTCAGCATCAACTGAATTGGATTCTTGGTCCTCAAAAGCAGCTAAAGGGATGATGTTGGCCTTCTTTTGAAATATTTCATCCATATAAATATAAAAAGGACAAATGGAGTCCAACTTATCAACCACCAAGTTGATGCCCTTGGCTTCATCCATGTTGGTAATAGAAAAGCCAGTGGAGATTGACAACAAGTGGGCCTTTTTGTACTTGGCTTTATAGTTCTTGAATTCCTCCCTCATCTGTTTGGATTAAAGATACAGCCTACCTTTTGTTTTATTCTTGAGTTCATTGAAAATAAGGAGATAACCATTAACCTTAGAGGATGGAGGTTGGCCAACACATGTTTTATTGTCAAATCCAAAGCAAGGGTCATTGTTGGAGAGAATTTTGAGCCAGTTTACCATGATGATGTGCTCAGCTCTCTTGAGCTGAATTGAGCCTTTGGAAGCTGATGGGGGAGGATTTTTTGATGTGGAGTTCCTTGAAGATTTTTGCTTTGGCCCATTGGAATTTTGTGTGGAATTTCAGGAGAAGTTTTTCTGAGGGGCCATTTCAAAAAAGTGAGAGGGATGAAGGGATGAAGAAATGAATGTTAGGATGTAATGAAAGCAACAAAGTGATGAGATTGATGAAGCAATGAGGATAGCAATGAAGAGATGAGAGTGATAAAGTGAAAAGAGAAATAAAGCAATGACAGTTAGGACGTGATGAAAGTGATCAGAGTGATGAAGAAATGAGGATAGCAATGAAGTGATAAGAGATATAAAGCAATGAGAGTGATGAAGTGATGAGGGGATAAGAGTGATGAATCAATGAGGATAGCAAAAGAGATGAGAATGATGAAATGATGAGAGAAATGAATCAATGAGAGTGGATGAGGTTAGAAGTTGGAGGTTGAAAACAGGGGTGATGATGTGGAATGATGTGTGGTTAGGGCGGTGAAAGCTTTTAAATAATTTATTTGAAAAGGGCCATTTATTTCAAGATAACTCTGACAGGTCTGATGTGAAATAAGTGTTTTTTTTCATTTTGAATGGCCTTTTTGAAATGGAAGATTTAGTTTGAAAACCGTCATTCAATAATGGTGGGTTTGCTTAACTCTGATACACCCTTTTTTAAAATATTTCATAATATTTTGTACTTATGTTTTCATGAGTATTGATTATGGAGTAAAAATCTTGGTAATGAAAATTGCCCAGAAGGGGATCCAAAATAATGTTAAAATAATTTCTGAGGACCTAGATGCTCCCAAACTTACAGAATATAGATTCACAGGATAGCCTATTCCTTTGGGGATAATGATTCCATAATCCATATCCCATATTAAAGATAAACAGTATAAAACTTAATCTTATTCTCATTTGATATTAACTAACCCCTTATTTAGATTGAAATTTATTGAAATGTTTACATACAGAGAAAATTAAAATTAACTGTATGGAATGACCTTGTAAGGTGATTTCCAAGAGGTACACATACTTTATGTGTATAATTAATTCCAAGATATATGGTGCCAATGGATAAACACCTGCAAGGGAATTTGTAAAAATTTTTGTCTATTTATTTAGACCTTTTACGAGGCCCCTTCAACATCCATTTGACTGATACGTAAGTCATAAGATTGATCAAACAACCTACTGGGGTTTAATTGAAATCTTACATTGAATAATCCCCCCAAATGAGTATCAGTCCCTTATTTTTCATTTGGAATTATTCAATGGGTTTTGAGAATCTGAGGGTAAAAAAGGGGAGAGAATTTTGATCCTTTGGTGATTTAATGTGTCCCCAAAGGGTTTCTTTTCAGCTGAATTTATTTCAATTGAAATTTTACATTTAAAGTCCCCCCCAATGAGTCTTAGTCCGTTATTTCTAATTGGGTATGGTTCAATGGGACTTGATCCCTTGAGGAAGAAACCATCAAGAGCCTAGAAAACTCCTGTTCATTTCATTATTTTCCTTAGGGATCCTGTTAACTTAAAAGAGGAGGGTCTTTACACTATTGCCCCTTCCTCAGTCATTTATTATTATTATTGAGCCTAGTATACAGCAAGATTTAACAAGCCCACCCACCCTCATCTCAAGAAGAGGATTGGCTGGGTCCTCAAAATTTATTATTAAGATCATCCAATAATTGAATAATCAACTCTAAGTTTGAGTTGAAATTCCTTTGGAGTTGTAATGTTTACTGTTACTATAAAAGGTATGAGTTTACTGCTATAAAAAAGTCTCCTTTGAGCCTTATTCAGTTGAGGCCAGGAATCTCATCTCTTTAAAGAGAACCAAGTAATAAAATACGTATGCACTTACGTGTGTGCTACGTATAAGTGTAATCCAAATGGGATCCACATGTGGGCCTCTGCGGCCCATTGGAAACACACATGAACCATACGGGCCTGTGTGGATGTCACGGATTTGGGGAAACTGGCCTCAAAACGCGTAAAACAGGCCTATTGGTACACGGGCCTTAATGGGCCCGGTGGGGTATATGGGAAAATACAGCCAGATGGGCTTGTATGGGCATAATTGGGCTCAAGTTTTATTTTGGACATACTTGGCCAGACGGGCTTGCCCGCCAAAGTATGGTTTACTCAGTTTTTGGGCTTGGGGCTGCCCATTGGGGCCCCTGCCCGTGTCAGAGCCCGGTTGGGGCTGCCCCCCATTTTGCGGCCCGCTTGGGGCCGCTGTTTTTGTTTGTAAGTTGCTTAAGTCCAAATATGCTGGTGATTCCGTTCACCAGAAGGATATAGCCTTCAATAAACTATTCAAGTTACAATATTTAAATTTTTAGCAGTTTGTTGCAGAGGCTAGGTCTAGCTTAGCCAAGTTTAAGTCATCAGGACTCAACATGGATCCTGAGTGTTTGTCACTCTTAATGCCCCAGAAGCTACCAAAGGAGTTTGATTCTTTAGTCAGAATCATTTCTCAATTGGATCCTCTTCCTGGGGAGGAGGATGTGCTGAAAAGGATTGAAAAGGATTATATTCAGTTCAAGATGAAGGGGGGCTCTGGAACAGCCCTTGTTATAAAGACTGGAAAATCTTGCAAGAAGTCAAAAGAGGATTTGTCCAAGTACTTATGCTATAATTGTCAGAATAAGGGGCATTATTCTAAGGATTGCAAGGAGGCCAAGAAGAGGAAGAAGTCCAAAGAGAATGACAAGGAGGTCAATCTCACAACTGAAAAAGTTGCAATGGTGGCGTTTGATGGTCCAATGGAAATGGTTGTTGGGGAAGAAGGTCCCAAAAAGAAAGTCAAAATTGATGAGGATCAAGAAATGGACTTGATTGATTATGAAGTAAGTAATCTTAAACTCAAAGATGAGAACTTATCAATGACTGATAAAGCTTCTTTCCTATTAGGAGGATTGAAGGAGGATGTTCTTGTTTTGATTGATTCTGGTTGTAAAGATCACATGTTTTTTGAACAAAATTTATTTTCAAATCTTAATGATTATGATGCAATTGTAAATATTGGTCAGAAAGGCAGAACAATTCAGATTAAGGGAATTGAAAAAGTTATTCTTGAAAATCACTTGGGTTTCAAAATTTCTTTTGAGAAAGTGTTCTATGTACCAGAGTTGCCTTATAACCTTGTGTCTCTTGGAGTGTTGTGGAAGAAAGGTTTCCAGATTTGGTATCTTAAAGAAGATAAGTTTGTTATTGATATGGATGGGAGAACTGTTCTTAGTGGACAAGTTCAGAAAATGCTTTTGTGTGCAAGCTTGTTCAAGATCACAGCTCTGAGCACTTTTGCTCACAATAGAAGTGGCCATAAGGTAAAGGACAGCAACTGTGAGAGTTTTAACTTGGGGGCTAAGACTAGAAATGTGTTCTCAAAGACTAGAGATTGCATTGATTTTCCTAGAGAGGAATTTTCCATTGATTTGGCAGGGCCATTCACACCAGAGTCCCTTGGTGGAGCAAGATACTTCATCAATTTAGTTGATACTGCGACTAATTATGTTTGGGTTAAACCAATTTGATTCAAGGATAAGACCACAGAGGATGTTTCTGTATTCTTCAAAGTCTGGAAACAGAATGTTCTAATTAAGGAGATCAAGAGGGTTATTACTGATGGAGGTGGTGAATTTGTGATTAAAGAGTTTGAGAGGTTATTGAAATATTACGGTATCATTCATATAGTCACTACTTCAAGTACTCCACAGAATAATGGAATAGTTGAGAGAATGAATAGGACTAAAGTCAGAACTATAATGTCTCAATCTGGTCTACCAAAGTTCTTATGGGCTGAGTTGTTGTGTACAGTTGTTCTGTTGCACAAAATTTTAAGTGTTAATGGAAAGAGTACTCATGATCAGTTTTGGAAGTTGTACCCCAAAACATCACACCTAAGAAAAATTGGTTGCTTGGTGTATTATAGTATCCACCATAAAGAGATGGTTGAAAAATTAGACCCTAGAGCCAGAACAGGCGCACTTGTAGGCTATGATTTCATAAATAAATTTTATAGGATCTATTTTCCAGGGACAAGAAAGGTTATTTGTAGTAGGGATGTAAAATTCAATGAAAGTACCTTCCCACTTAAAAGGAGTGAAGATGTTGTTGTGAATTACCCACAGCAAGAAATAGAATTAGCACCTATTTCACCAGCAGAAGTTGAGGAAAATGTGGTTCCAGAAGATGAAGAAATGGTAGATGTGCCACCAGAGGGTTTAGTACCCGCTTCAGGGGAGTCCGTTAATTCAGAACCTGATGAGCCTCCACCTCCAGTTAGAAGGAGTGGAAGGGTAAGAGTGCCAGTTGATAGGTATGGGGAATGGAATTCCTATTATGCTGCCGCAGGATATGAGGAAGATACATTTCAGGAACAGTGTATGCTCAATGAAGTCCTAGAGTTGAGTTCAGAAATTGGTAACAGGGTTAACCCAAATAGCTTTGGCCAAGCTATGAATTCTGATGAGAGAGCTAACTGGAAGAGTGCTATTTTTAAGTAATTTGATTCTGTGGAGAATAATAGTGTCTTTGAAGTAGTTAAGCTGGATTCTGTTCCAAAAGGAAAGACCATTGTGGGTTCTAGATTGGTTTTAAACAAGAAGTTTGACACAAATGGAGTTTTGAAGAGGTTCAAAGCTAGATGCGTTGCACAGGGCTTCAAGCAGAGAGAGGGTATTGATTACCAAGAAAATTTCTCAACAACTGGAAGGCTGTCCACCTTCAGGCACATCATTTCTCTGGCAGTGGAGTTGGGTGAAGAAATAAGACAAGCTGATTTTGTAACAGCATACTTGAATGCAAAACTTGGAGAGGAGGAGACTGTTTATATTTCAATTCATGATGGCTTTTGTGAATGGTTAGTAGAGGCTCAACCAGAAAACATGAAGAAAATCTGTGTTAGAAGTTTTCTTTCAGCAGATAAAGGGGAATATGTCCTCAAGCTGTGTAGATCCCTGTATGGATTGAAGCAAGCAGCTAGGTTGTGGTATAATACAATGAGTGAGAAACTGATACAGATTGGTTTCAAGACGTCTGAGGCCAACCCTTGTCTCTTTGTGAGAAAGGATGCAATTTTGTTTGTAGGGGTTGATGACATTATCATTATTGGAAATGGTAAAGAGAGAGTCATGGAGACACTCAAAAAGGAATTCAAGATAAAAGATCTTAGTCTGGCGCAACAGGTGCTAGGAATTAAAGTCAGTAAGAGCAAGAATGGTATTAAGTTAGACCAGAGCCACTACTTAGAAGCTCTTCTTAAGCAATATGGCTGAGAAGATGCAAAGGAGTTTGGTACTCCCATTCAGTCAAACATTTGTTTAGAAAAGTCTATAGATGAGGAGTATCTGGAGTTTCTTCAATCTGGGGACGACTACAGGTCAGCTATTAGATTGCTTAATTATTTGGGGCAGTGTACAAGGCCTGATATTGCCTTTTCAATTGGTGTCTTGTTGCAAAACTTAGAGAAGCCAAGCATGAGGAATTGGTCAGCATTTAAGAGAGTTATGAGGTATCTCAAAGGAAGGCACAGTCTGGGACTGTTGTTTACAAAGTCAGAAAGCTTTGATTTGGTTGGTTATTCCAATGCAAGTTGGGCAGATGGTAACACTAGGGAATCAACAAGTGGTTTCATATTCTTCTTAGGTAAGAATCTGGTGTCATGGATTTCCAAGAAGGTATCAGCAATAAGTCTTTCATCAACAGAGGCTGAGTATAGAGCTTACTTAGCAGCTTCACAAGAAGCAAAATCGTTGAGGAAAGTCTCAGAGGATACAAATAAGCCACAAGGTTTTGCGTTGTTGTATTCTGATAACCAGAGTGCCATTGCATTGGCCCAAAACCAAGTGTTCCATTCAAGAACAAAACATATCAATGTTCACTATAACTATATCCTCAATGTGGTTAACTGCAAGGAGATTGTGTTGAGGTACATGCCAACAGGAGAAATGATTGCAGATATCTTTAATAAGGCTTTAGATAGTAACAAGCATCAAGGCTTTGTGACTAACATGCAAATGTCACCCCTTTTGGATTAAGGGGGTGTGTTAAAATACGTATGCACTTACGCATGTGCTACGTATAAGTGTAATCCAAATGGGATGCACATGTGGGCCTATGCCGCCCATTGGATACACACACGGACCATACAGGCCTGTGTGGATGTCACGGATTCGGGGAAACTGGCCTCAAAACGCGTGAAACAGGCCTATTGATACACGGGCCCTAACAGGCCCGGTTGGGGATATGGGCAAATACAGCCAGATGGGCTTGTGTGGGCATAATTGGGCTCAAGTTTTATTTTGGACATACTTGGCCAGACGGGCTGGCCCGCCAAAGTATGGTTTACTCAGTTTTTGGGCTTGGGGCTTCCACCAGGGTCGTGGCCTGCTTGGGGGCGCTGTTTTTGCCTACGGCCCGTTTACGGGGCCCAAAGGCCCGCACGGGGCTGTTGTAGGGGGAAGCGCAGTTCCACGCGGGGTGGCGGCCGGATGTTGGAGCCGCGGGGCTGGGGCCAACAGCCCCGGCTCCTCACCCTCCTCTTGCTCGCCATTGCGAGGGGGAGGGGGAAGGCTGGCTGCGTTGAACCAGCCAGAAACTGGTCAGGGTGGGGGGGATTTCATCATCCTCCCACCCAGGAGGAATGACAAGGTGGCTGGCCGTGACAAAGCCACCAGCAGTGGGGGGGACCTGACCACCCCTCCACCATCAAAGCAAATGGCGACAAAGGGGCGCTCTCCCCCCCCCCCTTTACCAAGGGGGAGGAGCAATGGGCTGGAGGGGATTTGACCACCCTCCAGCCCACCTTACCTTGAAAACGCCCTGGGGGTATTGACCCCGCTGATAGGGGGATTTGACCGCCCCCTCCAGGGATCTGTGAGAAGGAGGGGGGGGGACAGCATGTGCGCTGGTCACCCCCCCCCCACGTGAGTATGAGACCGGACCCAGGTGTGTCCTGGGTCCCTCCTGGCCATTTGTATGGCTAGGGGCTGGTTGCATGAGGAAAACAGCCAGCATGAGAGGTAACAGGCCGGTTGTAATAGACAACCAGCCAGGGGTTTGAACAGCTAAGGGGCTGGTTCAGCCCCATTGAGGTGGAAAAACCAGAAATAACCGGAATAGGCTGGTTGTAAGGGTACAGGGACTGATGCCATGTGGGCTGATGTAGCCCAAATCAAGTAACAAGGACTGTAGAGCCTGTAGAGCTCTTTTGGAGCGGAAAATTTGCCTTTTGGCTTGTTTTATCATGGGATCACAAGGGGCCAATCTTTTGTACTTCAGGTGCTCTTCTCCCTGCTGTTTTCCATCATCCATTCATCATCCAATTGAATTCATCAATGATATCATCAAACATATTGCCCCATTGTGAGAGCCCATCAGCAATTATTGACACAAGGTGTCCAGCATTTCTTTTGCTTTAAATACTGCTCATTTGCCTAAGTGAATTGCTGGCCATAATTATAACACTAAGGTGTGGCTTTATTCCTCATCATAATCTTTTATTATTTGAGTGCAATTTCTAGTAAAATTATCCCTCTTATGATTATTCAAATACTCATTTTATTGTTTTTTTGCCTTAATTTTTCAGGTTTAACAATGGACAAAGTTTAGCAAGAGAGTTCAAATCACTGATAAGCTTGGTTCTGATTTTTTTTGTGTTTTGCCCATGCATAGCCATTGAAGGGGGTAGAGGGACTGAAATGGAGTCCCTCAAACCCAGCTGGTTGTCACAGTGGTGGGGGGTAGCAACCTTTCTCCCCCCCCATCCCCCCCTCCTCTATCACCCCAAGGGAGGGGATGGACCAAGAAAGCAAGGCCAGTTGAAACAAGGTAACTGGAAGGGGGGCGGGGTGAATTTATTAACCTCCCACCAACAGTGGTGCTCTTCCCCCATCCCCCCTCCCCCCCCCCTCCCCCCCTCCCCCCTGTTACCAAGGGGGAGGAGCAAGAAGCTGAAGAGGATTTGACCAACCCCCTTCCCAATTTTCACAAAGAATTCACTGGGCGCATCAACCCCCAGGACCCTGGTAGGGAATTTGATTAAACCCCCAGGAAACCAGGCATAAAGAGGGGGGGCACAAATGTTGGGGAAGCAATTTCAGAACTTTGGTGGGCCCAGCCCAGCCATTCTCAGGCTATAGCCTAGGGTGCTTATGGCACCCAGGACAGTTTAATGGGCTGGTTGAGATCAACCAGCCCTATAAGTTGTGAGAAAAGGATATGCCTGGGTTCAAGAGGCAGACAGGCATGTATTACACATCAAAGGGGCTGGTCCGTCCCCTTGCAGGTGGATACCCACCAGTTGAACTGGAAGGGTTGGCTAAGGATTGCTAGTATCAAACACTATGTGGGCTGTATGAGACCAAACAAAGTAAAAATTCTTTTAGAGACTGTAGAGCACTTTTGGGGAGAAATTGTTTCATTTTCTCTTCTTTCATCAAGTCCCCACATGAGGCCATTATTTTTAACTTAAGGAGGTTTCCTCCCTGCTGTTTTCCAATATTCCATTCAAAATTATTCTGATAAATCATTAGATATATTAATCCTATATTTCCCCATTGTGAGAGCCATTTGCCTTTATAAGACCCAATTTGACAGAGTTTATTTTTCTTCAATTGCTGCTTCTCTTGCCACTAAGTCAATCTTTGGCCATAACATTCAGATTCATTACCACTTATAATTCAGAAGCTAATGGGATTATTGATAGAGGGAGCCAACCACTCAAAGAAACTTTCACCACAGCTGAATTTGGGTCTTGGGCTGGCCAGTGACTTCATTTCACCAAATTGGTGGCCTATTGAATCCCTTTACAGGAAAATTCTATTCACCAATGAATATTCTTGATTTAAACTCAGTTTACTTAAAAAAATAGGTTTCAAATTGTATTCACCATGGTGGAAAATGAATTTCACTTGTAATTAACCAAGTAAAAAACCTGAATTCAATTGAATGTTCACATTTTTTCAAATGGGACCCCCTTTAAATTACCCATCAAATAAAAATTTTCAATCAAAGATCACATATTTTGATATCCCAGCTAAAGCTTCCACAATCACTATTTTTGACAAAGCAATAACTCCTTCATTCTGGTCAATTTCAGCATTCATTAAAAATATTATTTCACATTTTATTTGATATAAATTTTTTGTAAAATAAACAAGTCAAAGGCTTCCAAGATAGGCCAGGGATTTAGGTTTTTTAGGGAAAAGCTTAGGTTGCTGGGGTTTTAAGTTAATTTTTATGGCTTGAGGTCAATTTTTAATTTTTTCTAGTGTGTTTTATACATTGGGAAAAATTGGATGTAAGAATGTGAAAATAAAATTTTTCCTCTGGAAATTTAACCAATGTCTCTCATGTTCATAGAGAGTTTTCATACTACCAACTATGCTGAGGAAGCTTGCTTCCCATTGGTCAAGATATGCTCATAGGGGTTGATGTTAATGTCACTTTGTGAGGAAATATCATGAATGAGTACCAAATACAAGCATGCAAGGACTATGGTCCCAAAGACTGAATGAAAGCATGTATCATATCTCAACAGTGGCAGAGGTTAGTTACTGTTTCTTTGTGATATCTACACATGGGTTGTGACCTTTTAGGCTGAAGTATCCCAATGCAGATCACAGATCTTGCACAACAATGTTAGTCTTTGGATGCCTGCATCCAAACACAAGCAATCTGATTCAAGTGAGTAGGGTGGAAATCAATAAATTAGTGTCCCATTTGAAAGCTTTGGTAGCTATTTATAGAAATGAATATTACAGGATCAGAAGTTGGCCATAAGACTGCTAAGGCTCATCAGTGGGAAGATTCAGGATCTGCAGCACAAAAGGAGCAAAATATGAGCCTGGAATTTCTACTAGTCTGGAATTGGAAGAAAAAGTTTCAGCAGTGGGCAGATGCAGGATCCACAGCACAAAATTATTTTGAGCCTGAATCCTGCCTATTGCAGCGCTGAAAGGGGTTGAAGTACAGGAAGTGAGAGCCAGCCATTTTACACAAATTATAGACTTAGGATATCAACATTGGAATTGTATGTATATAGGTGTGGAGGAGCTTACGTCCAAGGAAAGAGATTTTTGAATATCAAGTATGTGTTTGAAGGCCAAGTATGGTTTATGTAGGGGAGTTGTGAATAGGGTTTGTGATTGTTGGGATGATAGGGTAATAACCTCAAGGATGCATTATGTGGAGTTTGATGGGGATATTCCAAGGAGAATTTCTTGGGATCTTTCAAAGAAGAAAATCAGGGCAAATTGACCGGTAAGACTATTTTATATTGCAATTAAGGCTGTAACTAATGCATGTGGATGGATTGGGGCTAGAAATATCATAGCTTTGATTAGTCAAAGTCAATTTCAGAGGTGCATAAGGTGGGAAAATTTGGAGTGGAGGGAGCTGTTTTTTTTTATTTTGGGGAAGATTTTGGGTTGTATACATATAGCCATTTTTTCTAGTTATGGACAGGGGACCACATTTTATGAAGGGGGGTCTTATTTAACTGGATCCTATCAGATATCATCTCAAAGGAATGTAGTAAATTCTTAAAAAGTTGAATTATAGCACAAACAACAAAAAAAAGGGTATTCAGGGGTTGTTTTCCAGGGAATTGCTGTGAATCTGTGTCTAGGAAGCTTTTGAGGAGTATTTTCTAGTTTTAGTAACAGAGGTTGGATAAATCAGGCAAGATTTTTAAATAATTCCTGGAGCAGAGAAGGATCTTGACAGGTATTTCATTCTGTAAAATTGCTTGCACCACATCACATACACATCTTGAGAGCAAACACTCTACTTTGCACAAGGCTTTAGTCATTATGTGTGCAAGTTCATGTAAATCATCTCAGATATCCTCAAGAAATCAAAATTTGAGGAGGTTTCAATTGAGAGGGAATAATATGTGATCCTTAAAGAGCAAGAAGATGTTGAAAAAGCACATTTGCCAGTTGTCTTTGATCATTTAAACATCTTTGCCATCCAAGGAGATGATCTTGGAAAGACTATTCTTGGTCCCAAAGAAGCCATCCTGTCAATTCAAAGCCGCAATTTGTTCCAATACATAAATTCCAATTACACCACAAATTTTATTGTCCTTTTTTGTGCAGGTGGCTTAGAACAAAAGGCAGTGGTCACATTGGCCAACCAAAACTTTGGTAAACTGCCAACCCCATACTCCCCTATTCCACTTGGTGGATGCAGTCAAATTAAGAAAACTAGCTTCACTGGACCTGATTTTCATATCCATGATGATAATATGTAAGCTATCAAGCCTTCCATTGCTGTTGAGGGCGTCGGTTGGAACTCACCTGAACTATTTGCAATTTTTTTCATGCAATTCATCTTTGGTACCAATTGATTGGCTAAAATTTGAGTCATTCACTGTCTAGTAACAACCTCATGAACAGCTTTCTATTTTCACCTACCTCTTACTCTAACACAGGTCCTTGGGGAATCTAAATGGTCTTAAAAAAACTAAAACGTATTGATGATCTGGTCTGCATTACCCTCCAAGAATGGCAGAAAATTTGAAATGGTGTTGCCTGTGCAGAGTTCCAGTTGGAGGCATACATACTCTTCAGTTTGGATTTTTCCAACAACATTTCCAATGATATTAGTTGGCAGCTAGTAACTTCTGTAAACCAGATTACTACTAAAGATATTCAAATGGCCATCAAAGGGCTCATTCCAGAGAATATATTTTGACTTGCTCAAAAGTACCTCTGGCATAAATATGTGAGCCCACATTCTGTAAAAGCCAGTGGATCCATTTCAATTCTCACTTGTCTTTATTCATGATTTTTTGATTTCAGTGGCTGCCTTGGGTTGAATTCAAGGCCTCCTGGAATAGAACCAAATCAGAGAAAACAATTTGTCTCTTTTTTTTTGGATTATCCTCAGGGTAAAGTAGAATATCTTCTTCTGTTGAGTTCTTTGTCAATAATATTTCCTATCAACATGAAAGGAGAAGATAGTCAGTCTTTGAAATGATGTGCACAATCAATCTAAAGCTCACCATCACATTATTTTATAGGAATTATTTTTTATTGATCATTGATTTGGTAATGAAAGTAGCTAATGAAATATTATCAAAGTGTAAATGAATGGAAATTGAAGTTCTTAAGGTCATTTTAAAACGGCTAGAAATTGAGAAATTTGGTAAGAAATTGGGAATTATTCTGACATTGGGTCAGAACACAGGCCTCCCCATAGAATTGAGAAGAATTGCTTTACAGTTGATTGGCTTATATATTGAAGTCCGTGGATTTGAAGATCATAAGTGGCTTGAAAGAATTTATCAAAAAAACTGCAGTGAAAAGAAATTTTTTTTCAGAATTTTGAAAATTATTCCCTTTTTTACAGTGAAATTATCCTGAAATCAAAGTTGTTGAAATCTCACCCAAAAATAATAATAATAATAATAAAGAATAAAAAAATTAAAATGGAGTAAATTTCTTGGTAGTTTCTTTGAAAAATCACATTGCAACCATCTGGTAGTTATCCTGATTGGGATAACACAGTGCATTTGCATTTAGTTGCCGATTGTAACTGCCACAGCTTGGAGTTATCCCAATTGGGATAACTCTGAGTAGTTGTGCAAGCCAGATCCCAGTGCAACCACATCCTCATCCCAACTCTGCCGCCAGCCCCTGTCCAGACTCAACCATTAGCAATTGATTCTACCACATCAACCCTGAGAACAAGCTAACCACCAGCTGCCAAAAAGAGGCAACCAGATGAACTTTGTGGACAAAACCATTTATCAAGGACAATTGGTCATCCAGCCAGCCCCAAATTGCACACAAAGTGGACCAAACCAGAAAACCGCTGGCCCCCAGAAAAAGACAACTTAAAGACTGTTTCCAAATGCTCAGTCTAGACCTAGAGCTCCAGCTAGCTCAAAACCCCACTGAGTAATACCAATTGGGATAACTTGGAGTAGTTGCTGTTAAAATACGTACGCACTTACGCGGGTGCTACGTATAAGTGTAATCCAAATGGGATGCACAAATGGGCCTCTAAGGCCCATTGGACACACACACGGACCATACGGGCCCATGTGGATGTCACGGATTTGGGGAAACTGGCCTCAAAATGCGTGAAATAGGCCTATTGGTACACGGGCCCTAACGGGCCCGGTGGGGTATATGGGCAGATACAGCCAGATGGGCTTGTATGGGCATAATTGGGCCCAAGGTTTATTTTGGACATACTTGGCCAGACGGACTGGCCCGCCAAAGTATGTTTTTTCTCAGTTTTCGGACTTGGGGCGGCCCATTGGGGCCGCCGCCAGTGTCGCGGCCCACCCGGGGCCGCTGCCCGCGCCGCGGCCCGTTCGGGGCCGCCTGTGTTCCTCGGCACGGCCCACGCGGGGCCCGACGGCCCGCGCGGGGCTGTTGCGCGGCCGAGGGATCCCGCGCGGTGCGATGCCGCGCGGGCCCGGCTGGTCGCGACCGACGACCAGCGCCGCGGAGCCGGGGTTCGCGGCCCCGGCTCGCTCCCCCTCCCCTCGCTCGCCGTTGCGAGGGGGATGGGGGCGGGCTGGCTGGGTTGAACCAGCCAGCGACCGGCCGCGATGACGCGGTCAGTCAGGGCAGGGGGGACCTGACCACCCCCTTGCCCAGGGAGGTGGCGGCGCCGGCCGCGAGTGTAGCGACCGGACGGTGGGGGGGATTTGATCACCCTCCCACCTTGTAGCGAAGAGGTGACGAGGGGCGCTCTCCCCCCCCCTTTACCGAGGGGGAGGAGCGACGGGCCAGGGGGGATCTGACCACCCCCCAGCCATCCTTACCTTGACGACGCCCTGGGGGTATCGACCCCCAGGGCCCCTGGTGAGGGGACTTGACCGCCCCCACCAGGGAATTGAGAGAAAGAGGGGGGGGGGGCGGCATGTCCGCCGGCTACACCCCCCCCCATGTGAGGTTGAAACCGGACCCAGGTGAGCCCTGGGTCCCACCTGGCCCATTTGAGGGGCCAGGGGCTGGATGCATGAGGCAACCAGCCCGTAACAGAGGTAATAAGGCCATCAGGGCCGGTTGTAATAGACAACCAGCCAGGGGATTGAACAGCAAAGGGGCTGGTTCAGCCCCGTAACGGTGGAAACACCAGAATGGACCGGAATAGGCTGGTCGTAAGGGTTCAGGGACTGATGCCATGTGGGCTGATGTAGTCCAAACCAAGTAACAAGGCTTGTAGAGCCTGTAGAGCTCTTTTGGGGCGGAAAATTTGCCTTTTGGCTTGTTGTATCATGGGCTCACAAGAGGCCAATCTTTTGTACTTAAGGAGCTCTTCTCCCTGCTGTTTTCCATCATTCATTCATCATCCAATCGAATTCATCCAACATATTGCCCCATTGTGAGAGCCCCATTAGCCATTATTGACACACAGTGTCCAGCATTTCTTTTGCTTTAAATACTGCTCATTTGCCTAAGCTAATTGCTGGCCATAATTATAACACATTATCAGTACCAACATCATCATTACTTCCAAGCCATCTAGACCTTTGTACCTTACTTTGGAGAACCTCAAAGACCTCAAGTTTTCCAAGAAGATGTCCTATATCCCTGATGTTAGCTCTACCAAAATAGTTCTGAATAGTCAGAACTATAATGCTTGGGCTGTCCTTATGGATAGTGAGCTGGATAACATCTGCTGTGGGGAAATTATGGATGCAGATGACACTCTGATCAGTTCAGAAGTGGAGAAGAAGTCTTACCATCTGATCCTTAGGCATCTTGATGAGAATCATGTGACATGGGTTGCTGATACTCTTAGGGAAGATGAGAGGAGGAGGGGCAGCATCCTTTGGAAGCTGCTTAAGTCCAAGTATGCTGGTGATTCTGTTCACCAGAAGGGTATAGCCTTTAATAAACTGTTCAAGTTACAATATTCGAATTGTAAACAGTTTGTGGCAGAGGCTAGGTCTAGTATAGCCAAGTTCAAGTCATCTGGACTTAACATGGATCCAGAGTGTTTGTCACTCTTAATCCTTCAAAAGCTGCCAAAAGAGTTTGATTCCTTAGTCAGAATCATTTCTCAATTGGATCCTCTTCCTGGGGAGGAGGATGTGCTTAAAAGGATTGAAAAGGATGACCTTCAATTCAAGATGAAGGGGGGTTCTGGAACAGCCCTAGTTGGAAAGACTGGAAAATCTCGCAAGAAGGCAAAAAAGGATTTGTCCAAGGTCTTATGTTACAATTGTCAGAATAAGGGTCACTATGCTAAGGACTGCAAGGAGGCCAAGAAAAGGAAGAAGTCCGAAGGGGATGACAAGGAGGTCAATCTCACAACTGAAAACGTTGCAATGGTGGCGTTGGATGCTCCAATTGAAGAGGCTGTTGTGGAAGAAGGTCCCAACAAGAAGGCCAAAATCGATGAGGATCAAGAAATGGACTTGATTGATTATGAAGTGAGTAATCTTAACCTCAAAGATAAGAACTTATCAGTGACTGATAAAGCTTCTTTCCTACTAGGAGGATTGAAGGAGGATGTTCTTGTTTTGATTGATTCTGGTTGTACAGATCACATGTTTTTTGAACCAAATTTATTTTCAAATCTTAGTGATTATGATGGGGTTGTAAATATTGGTCAGAAAGGCAGAACAATTCAGATTAAAGGAATTGGAAAAGTTATTCTTGCAAATCAACTGGGTTTCCAAATTACTTTTGATAAAGTGTTCTATGTACCAGAGTTGCCTTACAATCTTGTGTCTCTTGGGGTGTTATGGAAAAAAGGTTTCCAAATTTGTTATCTTGAAGGAGATAGGTTTGTTATTGATATGAATGGGAGAACTGTTCTTAGTGGACAAGTTCGGAATAAGCTTCTGTGTGCAAGCTTGTTCAAATTCTCAGCTCTGAGCACTGTTTCTCACAATAGAAGTGGCCATAAGGTAAAGGACAGCAACTGTGAGAGTTGTACCTTGGGGGCCAAGACTAGAAATGTGTTCTCTAAGAGTAGAGATCACACAGATGTTCCTAGAGAGGAATTTTCCATTGATTTGGCAGGGCCATTCACTCCAGAGTCCCTTGGTGGGGCAAGATACTTCATCAATTTAGTTGATACTGCAACTAATTATGTTTGGGTTAAACCGATTCGATCTAAGGATCAGACCACAGAGGAGGTTTCTGTAATCTTCAAAGTCTGGAAACAGAATGGTCTGATGAAGGAGATCAAGAGGGTTATTACCGATGGAGGGGGTGAATTCGTGAGTAAAGAATTTGGGAGGCTGTTGAAAGATTATGGTATCATTCATATAGTCACTACTGCAAGTACTCCACAAAATAATGGAATAGTTGAGAGAATGAATAGGACTTTACTGGACAAAGTCAGAACTATTATGTCTCAATCTGGTCTGCCAAAGTTCTTATGGGCTGAGTTGATGTGCACGGTGTGTCTGTTGCACAACATTGTAAGTGTTAATGGGAAGTGTCCCCATTATCAGTTTTGGAAGTTGTACCCCAAAACATCACACCTAAGAACAATTGGTTGCTTGGTGTATTATAGTGTCCACCATAATGAAATGGTCGGAAAATTAGACCCTAGAGCCAGAACAGGGGCACTTGTAGGCTATGATTTAATAAGTAAATCTTATAGGATCTATTGTCCAGGGACAAGAAAGGTTATCCGTAGCAGGGATGTAAAATTCGACGAAAGTACCTTTCCACTCAAAAGGAGTGAAGATGTTGTTGTGATTAAGCCACAACAAGAAATAGAATTAGCACCTATTTCACCAGCAAAAGCTGTGGAACATGTGGTTCCAGAAGATGAAGAGGTGGCAGACGTGCCACAAGAGGGTTCAGTACCCGCTTCAGGTGATTCTGTGGAATCAGAACCTGATGAGCCTCCACCTCCGGTTAGAAGGAGTGGTAGGGTTAGAGTACCGGTTGACAGGTACGGGGAGTGGAGATCCCATTATGCTGCCGCAGGATATGAGGAAGATACATTTCAGGAACAGTGTATGCTCAATGAAGTCCTGGAGTTGAGTTCAGAAATGGGTAACAGGGTTAACCCAAATAGCTTTGGCCAAGCTATGAATTCTGATGAGAGAGCCAACTGGAAGAGTGCTATTTTTGAGGAATTTGATTCTCTAGAGAATAATAGTGTCTTTGAAGTGGTTAAGCGGGATTCTGTTCCAAAAGGAAAGACCATTGTGGGGTCTCGATTGGTGTTAAACAAGAAGTTTGACACAAACGGAGTTTTGAAAAGGTTCAAGGCTAGATGTGTTGCACAGGGCTTCAAGCAGAGAGAGGGTATTGATTACCAAGAAACTTTCTCACCAACTGGAAGGCTGTCCACCTTCAGGTACATCATTGCTCTGGCAGTGGAGTTGGGTGAAGAAATCAGACAAGCTGATTTTGTAACAGCATACTTGAATGCAAAACTTGGAGAGGAGGAGACTGTTTATATGTCGATTCCTGATGGTTTTCGTGAATGGTTAGTAGAGACTAAACCAGAAACCATGAAGAAAATCTGTGTTAGAACTTTTCTTTCGGCAGATAAAGGGGAATATGTCCTCAAGCTGTGTAGATCCCTGTATGGATTGAAGCAAGCAGCTAGGTCATGGTATAACACCATGAGTGAGAAACTGATAGAGATTGGTTTTAAGACGTCTGAGGCCGATCCTTGCCTTTTTGTGAGAAAGGATGCAATTTTGTTTGTATGGGTCGATGACATTATCATTATTGGTGGTGGTAAAGAGAGAGTCATGGAGACACTCAAAAAGGAGTTCAAGATAAAAGATCTTGGTCTGGCACAACAGGTGCTAGGGATGAAAGTTAGTAAGGGCAAAGATGGTATTAAGTTAGACCAAAGCCATTACGTTGAAGCTCTTCTTAAGCAATACGGCTTAGAGGATGCAAAGGAGTTTGGTACTCCTATGCAGTCAAACATTCGTTTAGAGAAGTCTACAGATGAGGAGTATCTGGAGTTTGTTCAATCAGGGAATGACTACAGGTCAGCTGTCGGATCGCTTAATTATTTGGGGCAGTGTACAAGGCCCGATATTGCGTTTGCAATTGGGGTCTTGTCGCAACACTTAGAGAAGCCAAGCATGAGGCATTGGTCAGCGTTTAAGAGAGTTATGAGGTATCTTAAAGGAACACACAGTCTGGGACTGTTGTTTACAAAGTCAGCAAACTTTGATTTGGTTGGTTATTCCGATGCAAGTTGGGCAGATGGTAACACTAGGGAATCAACAAGTGGTTTTGTATTCTTTTTAGGTAAGAATCTGGTGTCATGGATGTCCAAGAAGGTGTCGGCAATAAGTCTTTCATCAACAGAGGCTGAGTATAGAGCTTACTTAGCAGCTTCACAGGAAGCAAAATGGTTGAGAAAAGTCTTAGAGGACACACATAAACCACAAGGGTTTGCATTGTTGTATTCCGATAACCAGAGTGCCATTGCGTTGGCGCAAAACCAAGTGTTCCATTCAAGAACAAAACATATTGATGTCCACTATAACTATATTCGCGATGCAGTTAACTGCAAAGAGATTGTGTTGAGGTACATGCCCACTGGAGCAATGATTGCGGATATCTTGACTAAGGCATTAGACAGAAACAAGCATCAAGGCTTTGTGACTAATATGCGGATGTCACCCCTTTTGGATTAAGGGGGTGTGTTAAAATACGTACGCACTTACGCGGGTGCTACGTATAAGTGTAATCCAAATGGGATGCACAAATGGGCCTCTAAGGCCCATTGGACACACACACGGACCATACGGGCCCATGTGGATGTCACGGATTTGGGGAAACTGGCCTCAAAATGCGTGAAATAGGCCTATTGGTACACGGGCCCTAACGGGCCCGGTGGGGTATATGGGCAGATACAGCCAGATGGGCTTGTATGGGCATAATTGGGCCCAAGGTTTATTTTGGACATACTTGGCCAGACGGACTGGCCCGCCAAAGTATGTTTTTTCTCAGTTTTCGGACTTGGGGCGGCCCATTGGGGCCGCCGCCAGTGTCGCGGCCCACCCGGGGCCGCTGCCCGCGCCGCGGCCCGTTCGGGGCCGCCTGTGTTCCTCGGCACGGCCCACGCGGGGCCCGACGGCCCGCGCGGGGCTGTTGCGCGGCCGAGGGATCCCGCGCGGTGCGATGCCGCGCGGGCCCGGCTGGTCGCGACCGGCGACCAGCGCCGCGGAGCCGGGGTTCGCGGCCCCGGCTCGCTCCCCCTCCCCTCGCTCGCCGTTGCGAGGGGGATGGGGGCGGGCTGGCTGGGTTGAACCAGCCAGCGACCGGCCGCGATGACGCGGTCGGTCAGGGCAGGGGGGACCTGACCACCCCCTTGCCCAGGGAGGTGGCGGCGCCGGCCGCGAGTGTAGCGACCGGACGGTGGGGGGGATTTGATCACCCTCCCACCTTGTAGCGAAGAGGTGACGAGGGGCGCTCTCCCCCCCCCCTTTACCGAGGGGGAGGAGCGACGGGCCAGGGGGGATCTGACCACCCCCCAGCCATCCTTACCTTGACGACGCCCTGGGGGTATCGACCCCCAGGGCCCCTGGTGAGGGGACTTGACCGCCCCCACCAGGGAATTGAGAGAAAGAGGGGGGGGGGCGGCATGTCCGCCGGCTACACCCCCCCCCATGTGAGGTTGAAACCGGACCCAGGTGAGCCCTGGGTCCCACCTGGCCCATTTGAGGGGCCAGGGGCTGGATGCATGAGGCAACCAGCCCGTAACAGAGGTAATAAGGCCATCAGGGCCGGTTGTAATAGACAACCAGCCAGGGGATTGAACAGCAAAGGGGCTGGTTCAGCCCCGTAACGGTGGAAACACCAGAATGGACCGGAATAGGCTGGTCGTAAGGGTTCAGGGACTGATGCCATGTGGGCTGATGTAGTCCCAAACCAAGTAACAAGGCTTGTAGAGCCTGTAGAGCTCTTTTGGGGCGGAAAATTTGCCTTTTGGCTTGTTGTATCATGGGCTCACAAGAGGCCAATCTTTTGTACTTAAGGAGCTCTTCTCCCTGCTGTTTTCCATCATTCATTCATCATCCAATCGAATTCATCCAACATATTGCCCCATTGTGAGAGCCCCATTAGCCATTATTGACACACAGTGTCCAGCATTTCTTTTGCTTTAAATACTGCTCATTTGCCTAAGCTAATTGCTGGCCATAATTATAACAGTTGCATGGGGCAGACACCTGTGTGGACACATTTCTGATCCAGACAGCCTGGCTGCCCAGAAAAGACACAGATGGGAAGACAAGCCCAACCCAGACACCCCAGGCCCAGCCAGCCAGCCAAAAACCAGACAGCCCCTGACCACCACACCTAGACCAAGTCAGCCGGCAAGCCCCTGGCCACCAGACCCAGACCAAGACAGCCAGCCCAACCAAATCAGCCATCCCAGGCCTAGCCAGCCAGCCAGAAACAGCTGACCAGGCCAGAACCAGCCAGGAAGCCTAGCCCACCAGACCCAGCTAGCAAGACAAGATCAGCC
Organism: Puccinia polysora; assembly: GCA_025617555.3. Taxonomy (NCBI): domain Eukaryota; kingdom Fungi; phylum Basidiomycota; class Pucciniomycetes; order Pucciniales; family Pucciniaceae; genus Puccinia; species Puccinia polysora. Next base: position 46,374,387 of record CM062614.1, read on the forward strand.
AACAAGGAAGCCAGCCAGCCAGCCCCTGGCCACCAGACCTTGACCAAGCCAGCCAGTCAGACCAAGCCAGTCATCCCAAACATAGCCGGCCATCCCAAACCAATCCAGACAGCCCAGAGCATCCAGAAAGGCCAGACCAGCCAGCAAGCCCAGCCCAAGCAAGCCAATCCAGTCCAAGCCAGCCAGTTCAAACTGGTTCAACAAGCCTGGGTTGAGCTGGACATCCCAGACCAAGAAAGCCAACTCAAACCAAGCCAGTCAGCCAGACCAGCCAGCCCAATCCAAACAGCCAGTTAGTTAGCAAACCAGTAAATCAGTTGGGGCCATAAGGCAACCAGCCAGAAGTAAGCCTTTCAAATAGCCCGCCAGACTGCCAGCAAGGCAGTCGGCCAGAAAGCAATTCAGCCTGCCAGACAACTAGCCAGTCTTACAGCCTTCCAGGCAATTGGACAGCCTGCCAGTAAGCCAAATATCCAGCAAGTAAGTGAGAAAGCAAGCCAGCCAGTCATTTATTCAGCTAGTCATACTTCCAGCCGTCCAGCCAGCCAGCCAGCCAGCCAGAAATCCAGATAAAAAGCTAGTCAGCCAGCTGACCAGACAACCAGCCAATCAGCTAGTCAGCCAACAAGATCAGCCAGACCTCCAGAAATTCAGCCAGTAAGAATGCCAGTCAGAAAGATTGCCATTGAACTCAGCCAGCCAGTCAGACTCAGAACCCAACCATACCCAAGTTGAGCTTGACAGCAAGACCGGAGAACACTGATCAAATTGGACACTAGGACCAGCTAGAAAGGCCAAGGCCACAAACCAAGCTCAACAGGAAGACCATGCCAGACCAAGAAGATCAAGACACAGAAGGAGAAGATAAATAACCTCCTCTGGATCTTCAAATCATTCAACCTCAGATACCCCCCACCAGACCAAGACCAAGGTGGACAGTAGTATCAAGAGGAATATCATTCCACAAAAAAGAAAACCCTCAGGACCCCCACAAGTGGATTGAAAAATGAGAAAAAGACCCAGACAGACAGAAGGACCTGGACAAACTGTCAAGCAGACAGACAGACCCAAGCAACTACCAAGATAGACAAAGAATTCAATAAAATTCTTCCAGACCTTTTGGTCACATTTCCCTGTATCATCATCTCTGCCTTGAAATGAAGCCCTGTTCCTCATACTAACTCCAGAATTCCATCATTATTCCTCGGCACCTATTTTTTTCCTCATTTGTATGTAGACTGAACCAAAACCACAATTTCTGGTTTTAGAAAGGGTAATCAAAACAGAAATTGAGGATCAGCAGCCAATTATTTGATCAAAAGTTGATGATTGGGTAAATCAGTTTGAGTTCAATTTTCCACAAAAGTGAAACTGCAAGAGTGAATTACATTTTGAAAAAATGTGAAAGCCAGTTCAATATTATTTTCCATTGAGGCAAAATCCCCATCAACCCTGTATATGTTATGGTGAATCACAGAATCCCTCATTGTATTTTCATGGTGAAATTTTTGATACTTCTTTGATACAAAATTGGCCACATATAGTGAATTGATGTTACTGCTCAGCCAGGTAGTCAATTTTTCCCAGATTTTTGGTGAAACTCTGTGAAAAATATGGAAAATATTTTTAAATTTCTGGTATATATTTTTATTCTCTGATAGTCATTCTTCCAACAAGAAGAATGGTTAATCAAATTTTGAATTAATATATGGAAAGCCTCCATTTCTACTGGTCAAGTTTTAATATTAAAATTGCTAAGGCTAGTATTGGGATAGCTTAAAGACCACTTAAAAGCTTTTGGAAGAAAGTTTTAAACAACTTTAGAATGGGGATCAAGTGTTACAGCAAGCTAATTCTGGGCTAATTCAAGATATTTAAAAAAAGATTTTCTTGCAAATTAAGGAAGAAGAAAAGTGGATATTTTAAAAATGGAAAATTGGTGCTTGCCTACAACAGGAGTTTTAAAATTCAGTTTCTAAATATTTTTCACAACAGGTGGAATGGGAATTGAAAGTTTAATCAGAAACTACCAGGTGGATCCTATGTCCTTGATTATTTGGTTGTTTCTGTTCTCAAATCAATTTTGGCAGCTAGTTCAGTTAAACCATTCTATATCAGAAAAAAAAATTCAAAGAATAATTAAAGGAGAGAATTCTGGAGATTTTTTTTCCTCTGGGGACCCTTTTGATTGATTGATTATGTTTTAAATAAATATTAGAGATAATTTGTCTTTTGTTCATTTTTTCCATTTTTTTTGAATAATAAAAATTCATTCAAGGGGAATACAAACCTTTTTATATCAGTTTTAAAACTAGGAATTTCTGCATGTTAGTGCTACGGTTGGTATTTCCTTGATAAAGAAATCAATTTTCAAAGGATTCCATCATCCTGGAAAGCAGGAAATAAAGCTCCTTGTGGGAGCATCATTTTCAAAAGCAGTCCAAGGAAAGAGGATCCATCATCATGTTTGACAAGAAAACCTTGTAAAATTTGAGGCAAAAAGTGGAAGGAGGGGGAGAATAAGGCAAGCTGGGAGGGGTCATTTTAAAAAATGAAAATGGAGGAATGAAGAGAAGAAATTCAATGAAAAGGGGGGAGGCATAAGGAAGGAAGCATGCACCAAAAGCAACCATCATGATAACAGAAGCTTTAGCATGTTATAATCCAAAATTTAGTTTTGCACTAGGGGATTTGAACCCATCAACTCAAAATTCATGAGTGATGCATTAACCACTACCCTAAGTGCGCCATTGCTTGATGGGCCATTGTGCCTTTAAACTTACCAAGGAAGTCTTTCAGTAAAAAGACTTATAAGCTTTGAGTAGCAGTCTGAAAAGTTCAGATTTTGACTTCAACACTCCCCCTTGCTCTCGCAGGGGTGCATACATCTATTCAAAGCCCAAGTTCTATTGGGTCATCTTATATTTTTCCACCTGTTATGGTGCGCTGTTTGGCTGAAGACTTTTTCCGCCATGTTAAAATCCAAAGTTTATTTTTGCAATATGGGATTTGAAACCATGACCTAATAATTTACAAGTGATGCTTTAACCACATATCTAAGTGTGTCATTTTGCATGTCTGTGTTCCAAGTGTTTTCTTAGATTTAGCTGATAAGACCTAATGTTTCATTTGAAAATTATTTTCAGGCTTTCAGTACCAAGACCTAGAATCCTTGGGTGGCAGTCTTCATTAGAGCAGATTTTGACTCAAACAATAAGCTCAAAGATTCTAGCCTTGGTATTCCTGAAGGAAAATAATTATTTTTAATAGAATAGAAGCATGGCTAATTGCTGACACTTTGGATGTGGCTTTTTGAGACCACTAATCATTTTTCATGATTTGAAACAACTGTGTGGCTACTTTCATTCAGCTTAACAGGAATTCCTTTCTGTAACCTTTTCCATCCAATTGATCAATTCTTTGTGTATGAGGGAGGCAAAAATTGAGGAAGGGAAACTTTTTCTGCCCCCAAAAAAACTAAAAAAATTGCTGAGATATTTCATTCTGTATTCTGTTAGAGAAAAGAAGGAACAAAAAAAAAGGGGGTGAGAAAGATGAAGAAAAATAAAAATACAAGAAAACATGAAAAAAAACATAAAAAGAAAAAGAAAAAGAAGAAAAAAGAAAAAAGAAAAAAGAAAGAAGAAAGAAGAAAGAAGAAAGAAGAAAGAAGAAAGAAGAAAGAAGAAAGAAGAAAGAAGAAAGAAGAAAGAAGAAAGAAGAAAGAAGAAAGAAGAAAGAAGAAAGAAGAAAGAAGAAAGAAGAAAGAAGAAAGAAGAAAGAAGAAAGAAGAAAGAAGAAAGAAGAAAGAAGAAAGAAGAAAGAAGAAAGAAAAAAGAAAAAAGAAAAAAGAAGAAAGAAAAAAGAAAAAAGAAAAAAGAAAAAAGAAAAAAGAAAAAAGAAAAAAGAAAAAAGAAAAAAGAAAAAAGAAAAAAGAAAAAAGAAAAAAGAAAAAAGAAAAAAGAAAAAAGAAAAAAGA